>JADRCD010177122.1:0-16172 GCA_019843815.1 Montemys delectorum
ATATATATATATATATATATATATATATATATATATATATATATATTTAACCACTAAAACCCATGGACATTGAAGAGCAAGAAGAAGGATACCAACAGAATATGTATATGTGTGTGTATGTGTATGTATGTACATATATATATACATATATCTATGTATATATTATTAAGGTAAAAACAAATATATTTATTTATATTTAAGAAATCATCTGGGGGAGATTTTAGGACATGCTGGGTCACTCTTAAATGTTATGATTGGTTTGACTTGGGTTAACATTCAGGCATTTGCAATGGGGATGGACGGCCACTAAGGATGTGGTAATGAGAAGAATTGGAGTAAGGAATAGTCTAGTGGATCAATAAGCTTTGAATTGATAGAGTAAATGATATAGGGAAGTCTAATGACCAGAAGATCAGAGGCCAGGCTGGCATCCTTTTGTAACCTTTGTCTGAAAGGCACCACCACCCTTCCATGTTTGATGAGCAAGGATCTATTTGGAAAAGGCAGTGACAAGTGTTCCTGGAAAGGGACCATGGGAAAAAGTGCTATTCTCTTGCTTCCATTTCTGAATAACTAATTTCAACATTGTGCCCATGTGAACTGTTTTAAGTATTCAAAGCGATGATATCTTTCCTTTGGAGATTTGTTGAGAGCTGTACACTCTAGTGATTCAGTGGCATGTGACATTTGAATTGCTGATACCGTGACTCACTTATTAAATATGTAGTAGATGGAGCTAGACAGAGATCACCAACTAGAATTTTGGCTCCATTAGAGAATAACAGCAATAGAAATCTCAAGGCAAGTTGCGTAGGAATTTGTTTAAAAACATTTTCCAAGAACTGCAGTCTTGTTATGAGATAGCAGATCTATGCTATCAAAAATGCACAAATTTTCAAAGAGAGAAAAATTTATTCACTTATTTAAATAAAGATTAGAAATTTCTGCCCTATAGCAAAAGTAAATGAAAATGGGGAAAGTAAAAGTCCAATGAGAAATTAATCCAAACGGATGAACAGGCAATATATATATTAATGATACACGTGTTTTGAATAGCTCTTAAACCTGAAAATACATTAAGCTTTATTCATAATGATGTAATTATAAATTCAAAATATACTGACATGTATTAAAATGTCTATAATTTCAATCTGCTAGTACACTGGGTTGACTAAACTGCTAATCAACTATCACCTCTTATACTCTGTTTGGGGGTACAACTTTTATGGAGAAAATCAGTAGCAGTAACTTTCATTATTTACTCAAATATTTCATTTTTTTTCCTTTCCAGCTTAACTTCTATTACTAGCTCACCTTTGGTTCCTATGTTTCCATATTCTTCATTTTCTACTTTTCTCTTTTAAAAATGATTTTCGCTGGATTTGGGTACTTTGAGGGGTATTATTCAACAGGCTAATGCTGTTAACCATCACAGCCTGTTAGCCCAAAGCACCTTGCTTTCCCCCAAACTTAGCCACAGGTTTTGGTTGGATGGTGAGTCATGTTTTTGTGTCTTCTGTGCTTTCCATCTGCTGTTTCACCATGGTGTTTTGAAAGGAGGAAATAGAAGCTTCGAATAGTACAGGTACTAGGCTGCTCATTGTTCATGTAGAGTTAGCCACACTGGAACATAGACCTAACCATAAACACTCAAGGCTCTTGTCAAGTTTCTCTTCCCAACCCGAACAAGTGCACAATTATTACATGTGGCTAATTACTATACCTACAGTTACTAGCTGAGTCAGTCAGGAAATTGGATGTGTTGTTACATATTTTCAGAGTACAGGATATGTTGCAAATGAAACCAGAAGGCTTAGGATCTTTGTGTGACAATAGATAATGGCTAGATGGATACCACCTGTGTGGGGCATGGTGCCTTTCCAACTATGGTTGCTATGTTTTGAAAGAAAATCTCAAATAGAGCTGTGGCTTTGAAATGGCTTCTCACAAGTACAATAGCAGTATTTCTAGGGAGGGCAAATGGAAGATCAAGACATAGCCTCAGGGGACAGGAAAACATAGCTGGCGATAACTGCCCCTTTATTTGCAGACAAAAAATAAAGTGAAAACTTGCATTAAGTGAGCTAATGAATACCTATATTACATTATCCACTGTACAGAGTGCCCCATATATACAATATTCAAAATAAGCACTACCCTTAAAGATCTCGTGTTCTAAATACAAGACAAATCTATTCAGTAAAGTGCTTCATGGAGCCAAATGCAGAGATAAACTGAAGCAGTGATAGTGTGTAGTAGAAAGATTTCTTACCATGTCTATATAGTAAATCCAAATGCTCTCCTTTCTTCAGTTAAAATAATTTCAATTTCTACACAGGCTTCTGAGTTTATCTCCTGCCAGTTTTCACCAAGCTTAACGGTCTAGCAGAGAACGCAGACAGTATTGAGGCTGTGTGTGCACAAACCCAGATCTCAGCAGATGAAGTCCCACAATGCCGAGGACCTTCTGCCTCCTGCTCATTGCTTCTTCTATAGCTCAATGTAAATAGCAGAGGATGCACCCTTTCCCAAGGAAATGATGGTCAGTGCTCCTCACCTGACTCTTTATACTCCTACTTTAGATTTAAATAATTGTGTCACATATGTTTGGACATAAGGAAACAGTCAAGTCTATTCCTTTCTTTCTTTCTTTCTTTCTTTCTTTCTTTCTTTCTTTCTTTCTTTCTTTCTTTCTCTCTTTCTTTTTTTTTTTGATTCAAAAGCAAGAGGCTTATTTTCTGATGCATCTGGTGGACCTTCAATTAGTCCCTCAAGGCCAGTTACAAAGAAGGCAACCAAGTCTATTCTATTTCTACCGAAAACATCATTAAATAGATATGTGTACATGTTTATGAATGTGTGTGTGTGTGTGTGTGTGTGTGTGTGTGTGTGAGTGTGTGTGTGTGTGTTTGTACATGAATGAATGGAGGTGGGGGGGTCATTTACTAATGTCATTTGTTATAAGAGGGAGAGTCTCTTCAGCCTGTAGCTTGTCAATTGGGCTAGGCTGGCTGGCAAGCAAGCCCCATACATCATGTCTTTGCCCCTTCCCCGCCCCATCATGCTAGGATTGCAAGCGTGGGCTACCACTGGGCTTCTAATGTCTGTTCTAGGGACAGAACTTGGCTCCTCATGCTTGTGTGACAGGCTCTTCACAATCTGTACTGTCTGCCCTTATCTGAGTATTCTTTTAGTTAAAGGAAAGGCAGCATACAGAGCTACATTTACTTTGTTTCTTGGGTGGGAAGGGCAGAGTTCCTCTCTCCTACTTTGTGGGAATGTTGCTAAGAAGAAATAGCCAAGGTATGCTGCTATCCTTGAAAACAGCCTAGTGAATTGACATCATGAGGATTTGCTGAGCTTGTTTTGTGGGGGTCATCTAATTCCTGGCATGAGAGTCCCAGGCAGGAAATCTTCTATATTTATTTGATAATGAATGAAAAATCACCAGCCTCAAACATCAAGACTGCATTTCATTAAGACAGCCTTCTCAGAAAATAGCCTGTTGCTAGACAACCACTGGTACAGCTTTTTATATTCTACCCTGGCTCATATAACCTTTGTGTGTCCCAAGTGTGTTATTATCTAACACAAAGCTCTGAGCCTGCAGGATCAAGCAATTTTTAAGTTTTCCTCAGCAAAACGTTTCTGTTTCCAGACCAATTGTAGATTATTTCTAATTCCCAAAATGAGAAGTACAATTCTCAATCCTGTGAGAAGTGGCAAAAAATTTAATGTAAGTACTGTGACATTTTTATTTATTTTCAAACATATTATGAGCCATTATCTTAGAAAATATAACTATTCTTGTACTTACTGATGTTGTATTACTAACATTTGAAGTCCTCTATATAACAAAGCTGGTTTGTTATCTATGGCTATTATTTGTCAATTAATATATGCTGGTCAACAGAGTAGGACTACACATAGGAACTCATTTATCCTGCTTTCTTGTAAATGAGGAATTTGAAGAATGGATAGGGCAGGCAATTTTCACAGTGACTCAGATAAGAAAGATAGAGGTTGGATTAAAAAAATATGGGAATGGGTGTTTTGCCAGCATGTGTTCCTATGTACCATGTGTTTGCTTGGTACTTGCAGGAGCCAGAAGAGAGTGTTCCTTTTGCTGGTACCTATGTGGTGCTGGAAATTGAATGCCAATCCTTTGGAAAAGCAGTCAGTGGTCTCAACAACTTCCCTAGACTCAGAGATTGGATTTAATACCAGATATTGTAGTTATGAATTGTGAAGTCTTAATTTCTGTTATAAGTATAATATAGAATACTATATCAATATGCAATATTAAAATACATAATAGAAATAAGTTTGTCACTGGAGAAACATAAATTAAATAGCAATAATGTCATAAAAATTCCTTAACATCCTTTCTTATGATGTCAATATTTTAAAAAATATTTTTTAAAAATGTGAATCAAACACAATCTTACAACATAGTTGTAAGTCCAACATGAATACTTTTAATTTTTCTGTCTCCTCAAATGACTTAGTTGAGATATATACTTTGAAGAGTTCAGTGTCTACTTCAGTCTTTGTCCTATACACAATTCAGTCATCAGCATGAACAAATTCAACTGTACACAGATGTTTTACCATGGTAGTCTACCAATGTCATTCACATTTTGCTGGCTTATTACAAAAGAATAATGCTGAATTTATATCCAATCTCTCTTTCCTATGGGATTTTTAAATCTGTGTGCATGAAAATAATTGGTTTATAATTTTCTTTTCCCCTGCTTCCCTCATTTTAATGTCAAGGACTAGAATTAGATAACAAACATGTTTGCAAGCTCTCCTTGTTCCTTAAAGGTTAATAAGGTTCACCTGTGAAACGAAGTCAGTTCATGTGTTTTGACTGTAGTCCTGACTGTCCTGGAACTCACTATGTAGACCAAGCTGGCCTGGAACTCAGAGATTCACCAACCTTTGTCACCCTAGTGCAAAGATTGAAGGTGTGGGCTACCACATCTGCTTTTTTTTCACTTTATTTTATTTTTTAAAAAATTTTTTTTAAGATATTTTCTTTATTTACATTTCAAATGTTATCCCCTTCCTCCTTTCCCCTCTGAAAATTCCTTATCCAATCCCCCCTTTCCCTGCCCACCCACTCCTGCCTCCTTGCCCCTGGCATTCCCGTATACTGGGGCATTAAGCCTTCACAGGACCAAGGGCCTCTCCTCCTATTGATGTCCATCAACGCCATTGTCTGCTACATATGCTGCTGGAGTGATGGATCCTTCCATGTGTACTCTGTGGTTGGTGGTTTAGTCCCTGGGAGCTTTGGGGCTACTGATTGGTTCATATTGTTGCTCCACCTATGGGGCTGCAACCTCCCCCTTTTTTTCTTCACTTTTTACAGTAAACGTTTGCTTCTGCACTTAGCATTGAGTACCATTTGTGCATCCCCTGTTAATATGTCTGTATTAGTTTAAATATTTTCTCATTTCCATTGTCATTGACATCAAGTTACCCAATAGTGTATTTATATTACTTTAGGAATATTTGTCCTTCTGCTGTTTCTTTGACTTTTGATCAGATGATGATACTCTATAGTGTGTATGTATGATATTGATTCTTATAAATTTATTGAGAATTTATGATCTAGAAAATAGCCTCTGTAAGAATTTCTCTGGGTTTACCAAGGGAATGTCTTTTCTGACATGGGATGTCATGTGGTGGGCTCATGGGGTGGTAACTCAATCTTCATATGATTATTAGATTTCATCTAATGAGATTTTGTCAAAATTCCATTTATTGATATTTGTAAATTACTGCTAGTGACTCTATGAACTTTTCTTTAGTATTTTTCAGGCTTATTTTAGATATATTTTTTTAAAACTGAAGGTCTTCATTTTTCCCTTTCAGGTTTAACATAATTTCTTTTTTTAGCTGACATTAATACTATGTATTGTATTTCTTCTGAATGATGCTTGTATGAACTATTGTATTGCTAGTTTTAGTCAACATGACACAAGCTAGAGTCATCAGAGGAAGGAGCCTCAGCTGAGAACATGCCTCCGTAAGATCAGGATGTAGGCGAGCCTGTAGGGCATTTTCTTAATTAGTGATTGATGGAGGACAGTCCTGCCCATTGTGGGTGGTGCTGTCTCTGGGCTACTGGTCCTATGTTCTATAAGAATGAGGCTCAATAAACCATGATGATCAAGACAGTAAGCAGCACCCCTCCATGGACTCTGTGTCAGCCCCTGCTTCCAGGTTCCTGCCCTGTTTGAGTTCCTATTCTGACTTCCTTTGATGATGAGCTGCGTTGTGGAAACATAGGCCAAATAAACCCTTGCCTCCGCAAGTTTCATTACAGCTAGAGTAACTCTAATTAAGATAGCTATCTTTTCTATAATTTTGTTTTCAATCATTTTATGTGGCTTTTATGGATGTCATTTCGAAATAGAATATAGGAAGATTATTTTCACACAAAACAGAATAGAGGAGGATTATTTTTATCCAGGCTGATAATTACTGTTCTTTGGGGTAACAGGTAAATAAATATCTATTATATATGTATATCACATATAAATATGAGATCATTATTAATACAGCTTAACTTATTTCTGTAGTATTTTAGATATTTGAGTTCACATCCTTTTTTACAAATATCTTCCCTTACTCATTGCATATCTGTCATTTATATTATGTCTTTTTCTTCTCTGACTGGAAAGCCACAGATTTCATGCAATTAAAATCATTAAATATTAATGACTTTACACAATGAACTATATTCATTGACTCTATGTCAGAACCAGCACAAAACACTGATCACCTCATCTAGCTGCATGTACATATATAATTTTAAATTGAAGTTCCATATATAGAAGTGGAACAGGGCTCCAGACCTTAGTAGGCACCCAGACATTAGCTCAACTGACTCTGTGATAGAAGTGCCATTCATATTCCTGCCTCTACCACCCACAAAACCTCAGCACATAGACAGCACCACCTGCCAAAACTAAAACAAAGGCCTAATTCATCAAAATCCATGGTTATGGGAAAGTCTCTAAATGTGCTAGCCTTGCTTTTGGATTTCTGTAGCTCTGCTTCTGGCCAACAATTCTTGTTAAATGAAAGTATGTCAGCTCAGGACTTTGTTGTTGTTCTTAAAATCTTACCCTGCGAAAGGCTCAGTGCTACACTGGTATCCTGAACACCCAGTGAAGTCACCAGCTGGCTAAGAATGACTTCCTATTGACTTAAAGCAATGTTGAAGCAGTGTAGATGTTGGTTCTGATTCTAAGGTCCTGATCTCCAATTGGATCATGATCAATCAAAAAAGATGCCAGAGGCTAATTGTCGGGTCTAAGGAAAGAGGTGGGACTTCTGGGTCCCTGGACATAGGCTAAGAAATGCAGGGGAGGAAGGGAGATTTTCACCATGCTTTAGATGGAGAAAAAGTGATCAGCTATGTGAGATCTTGGGTGGAGAGGCCATAGGCCAGTTCTCCAGGTGGGAGATTAGAAACATAATTAAGCAGAGGGCAGGTTTGGGTTGCTGAACAAGGAGAAGGTAACTGAACAACTAAAGATGAAGGCAGATTTAGAGTGCTGAGCTAAGAGAATTGGGAAGGGACACTAGCTTTAGTAGATTAGACATGCCCAGTGATTGAGCCAGTAAGCAGGTTAAAAAATAAGTTAATGTCTAAGGTGGGACCAGCCAGGAGGCAAAGGCCACAGAGGTGGCAGAGAACTGAGACAGGGTCTTTCCTGACTCCATCTGTACCCAGGAGGGAAGGCTGATTCTCAGCCCTCTGTGCACAGGTCTTACCAGGAGAGAGCTGATCTCCCAGGAGTGCTGACACAGGTTACAGACCCACAAGAGGAACAAGCTCCAGCCTGCCTTTGCCTCCCAAGTGCTGGGATTAAAGGTGTGCACCACCACTGCCCGGCTGTGGGCTGGCATTTGTGTTTTTAGGATCTTTATGATTCTGCCCAGCGAGACTATGAATCTGATGTATTTCTAATAGGTTTGCCTTTATATGTTACTTGACCTTTTTCCCTCACTGCTTTTAAAATTCTTTGTTTAGTGCCTTTGGTGTTTTGATTATTATGTGGTGGGAGGAATTTGTTTTCTGGTACAAACTATTTGGAGTTCTGTAAGCTTACTGTATGTTCATGGGCATCTCTTTCTTTAGGTTAGGGAAGTTTTCTTCTAGAATGAAAAGTAAAGAAGCAAATTCACCCAAGAGGAGTAGATGGCAGGAAATAATCAAACTCAGGGCTGAAATCAGCCAAGTAAAAACAAAAAGAACTATACAAAGAATCAATCAAAGCAGAAGCTGGTTCTTTGAGAAAATAAAAAAAAAATAGATAAAACCTTAGCCAGACTACCTAAAAGGCATAGAGACAGTATTCTAATTAACAAAATCAGAAATGAAAAGGGAGACATAACAACAGAAACTGAAGAAATCCAAACAATCATAAGATCCTACTTCAAAAGCCTATACTCAACAAAACTAGAAAATCTGGATGAAATGGACAATTTTCTAGACAGATATCAGGTACCAAAGTTAATTCAAGATCAGATAGATGATCTAAGCAGTCCCACAACCTCTAATGAAATAGAAACAGTCATTAATAGTCTCCCAACCAAAAAAAGCCCAGGACCAGATGGGTTTAGTGCAGAGTTGTATCAGACCTTCAAAGAAGACTTAACACCAATACTCCTCAAACTATTCCACAAAATAGAAACAGAAGCTACTCTACCCAATTTGTTCTATGAAGCCACAATTAACCCAATTTGTTCTATGAAGCCACAATTACTCTGATACCTAAACCACACAAAGAGCTAACAAAGAAAGAAAACTTCACACCAATTTCCCTTATGAATATTGATGTAAAAATACTCAATAAGATTCTTGCAAACCAAATCCAAGAACACATCAAAATGATCATCCATCATAATCAAGTGGACTTCATCTTAGGGATGCAGGGATGGTTCAATAGATGGAAATCTATCAATGTAATCCACTGTATAAACAAACTCAATGAAAAAAATCATATGATCATGTCATTAGATGCTGAGAAAGCATCTAACAAAATCCAATACCCTTTCATGATAAAAGTCTTGGAAAGATCAGAAATTCAAGACCCATACTTAAACATAGTAAAAGCAATATACTGTAGACCAGTAGCCAACATCAAACTAAATGGAGAGAAACTTGAAGCAATCCCACTAAAATCAGGGACTAGACAAGGCTGCCCACTCTCTCTCTACCTATTCAATATTGAACTTGAAGTCCTAGCCAGAGCAATTATTAACAAAAGGAGATCAAAGGTGAAACAGCTCGCAGTTTCACGAACTGGGTACTCTCAGCTAGGAGGGAATAAAGAACCTGAAATAGAGAGTTTGAAATGCAAAGAGAAAACATGAAGCCAAGTTGCGTCCCAATCAAGGCTCTACTTTACTTAGAATAAGCCAGGGTTTTTATAGTTACAAGAGAAACCGAAACCAAGTCTCTAGATTATACTATAAAGAAAGTTCAGGTGCGAAAGTCCCCAGGTTCAGAAGATCTTCAAGTAGCTGGCATACTCAACAATAAAAAAACTTCTGGTAGAATCACCATCCCTGACCTTAAGCTGTACTACAAAGCAATTGTGATAAAAACTTCATGTGACAGGCAGGTAGATCAATGGAATAGATTTGAAGACCCAGAAATAGATCCACACATGTAAGGTCACTTGATCTTTGACAAAGGAGCTAAAACCACCAAGTGGAAAAAGACAGCATTTTCAACAAATGGTGCTGGCTCATCTAGTGGTTAGAATGTAGAAGAATGCAAATCGATCCCTTCTTATCTCCTTGTACAAAGCTCAAGTCCAAGTAGATCAAGGACCTCCACATAAAACCAGATACACTCAAACTAATATAGGAGAAATTGTGGAAGAGCCTCAAACATATGGGCACAGGGGAAATTTTCCTGAAGAGAACATCAATAGCTTATGCTCTGAGATCAAGAATTGACAAATGGGATCTCATAAAATTGCAAAGCTTCTGTAAGGCAAAGGACACTGTCAATAGGACAAAACAGCAACCAACAGATTCGGAAAAGATCTTTACTAATCCTATATCCAATGAAGGGCTAATATCCAATATATACAAAGAACTCAAGAAGTTAGACTTCAGAGAACCAAATAACCATATTAAAAAATGGAGTACAGAGCTAAACAGAGAGTTTTCAACTGGGGAAATGCAAATGGGTGAGCAGCACCTAATGAAATGTCCACCATACTTAGTCATCAGGGAAATGCAAATCAAACAACCCTGATTTTCCCCCTCACACCAGTCAGAATGGCTAAGATCAAAAACTCAGGTGACAGCAGATGCTGGCTATATTGTGGAGAAAGAGGAACACTCCTTCATTGCTGGTGGGATTGCAAGCTGCTACAACTACTCTGGAAATCAGTTTTGTGGTTCCTCAGGAAATTGGACATAGTACTGCCAGAGGACCCAGCTATACCACTCCTGGGCATATACCCAGAAGATGCTCCAACATGTAATAAGGACACATGCTACACTATGTTCATAGCAGCCTTATTAATAATAGCCAGAAACTGGAAACAACCCAGATGTCCCTCAACAGAGGAATGTATACAGAAAATGTAGTACATTAACACAATGAAATACTCCTCAGCTACTAAAAACAGTGAATTTATGAAATTCTTAGGGAAAAGGATGGATTTGGAGAATATCATCCTGAGTGAGGTAACAAAATTACAAAAGAACATACATGGTATGCATTCACTGATAAGTGGATATTAGCCCAGAAGCTTGGAATACCCACGTTACAATCCACAAACCTCATGAAACTCAAGAAGAAGGAAGACCAACGTGTGAATACTTTGGCCCTTCTTAGAAAGGGGAACAAAATACCCAAGGAAGGAGTTGCAGAGATAAAGCATGGAGCAGAGACTGAAGGAAGGACAATCTAGAGGACTGCCCCTCTGGATATCCTTCCCATATACTATCACCAAACCCAGATACTATTGTGACAATTGCCAAACACAGACACTATTATGGATTCCAGCAACTTCTGGCTGACAGGAGCCTGATATAGCTGTCTCTTGAGAGGCTCTGACAGTGCCCGATTAATACATAAGTAGAGGCTCACAACCATCCATTGGACTGAGCACAGGGTCCCCAATGAAGGAGCTAGAGAAAGGACCCAAAGAGCTGAAGGGTTTGTAGCCCCAAAGGAGGAACTAAACCACCAACCAAAGAGTACTCATGATGGGATTCATGGCTCCAGCTACATATGTAGCAGAGGATGGCCTAGTCAGTCATCAATGGAAGAGAGATCAATGTTTTTGTGAAGGTTCTATGCCCCAGTGTAGGGGAATCCCAGGGCCAGGAAGTGGGAGAGGTGAGTTGGTGAGCAGGGGGTGGGGGGAGGCAATAGGTTTTTTATTTGTTGTTGTTGTTTTTTTTTTTTTTTCTAGAGTGGAACAGACACTGACAGCCTATGCCTAGAGGCAGCCACCTGCCGGGGCTAAACAATGGCTCACTACAAACTGAAGGTTCACCTTTGAAAGAGGAGTTGCCTGGAAGTCAGGCTGAGTCACAAACTCCCTGGGGACTTGCTGACTTGTGAACTTGCCTACCTGCCTAGAGATTTTGAGTTTCTGGAGACCTTGGTGTCTAATGTCTGCTACCGTGTTTACGTTATGCAAATATCTTGTACCCAGAGATTCGGTTTCGGTTCTTACCTGTGCCTATATATGTTCAAAATATTCCCAAGTAAATTGAAGCCTTGATAAGCTACTTGGCCTCTGTTTCCTTTTTCCCTCGACCCCTCTTATTTTCCAGGTCCCTGTTTCAAACCTCCACCTGAAAGGGAACCCAGACCCGTGGAGCTGCGGGCAGGCTCTACTCAGAGACCAAGAAAGGGGTTATGATTTGAAACGTAAAAAAAGAAAATATCTAATAAAAATGTTTTTAAAAAAGTTAATGTGTGTGTGTGTGTGTGTGTGTGTGTGTGTGTGTGTGTGTGTTTTATCCACAGGTCCAAGGGAACCTCTGCAGGGCAGGTAGCAAGGTCCGCCCAGAGCCGAAAGCAGGACGGCAAAAACAACACGCTACAGAGCAGTCTTCGCTGATGAATACCCGACAACAGGAGAAAATACATAGTGTTTGAGCTTTAGCTTCACTCATTCTTCTTAACCCAATTTTTAGTTATATCTATTTTCCTGATAATTCATTTGATTTTCTTAAACTCCATTACATCATTTGTGAAGTTGCAAGTGTCTGGCCCATTTTTTAACTAAGGTTATTTCCTTATCACTGACTTTTATGTTTATTTATTTATCTATAATTAATTATTTAATTATACACAGAATCTACTTCTCTATGTAGCCATAACTTTCCTGGAAGTTGCTCTGCAGACCAGGCTGGGCTTGAACTCACAGAGCTCTACCTGACTCTGTCTCCCTAGTGCTGGAATTAAAGGTATACACTACCACTAAACATAGTTGATTTATAAGGTCCTTTGTACATCTTCTGCAAGTATTTTCCCCTAGTCTTTGTTTTCTTTCCCTCCTTTACCATGTTATTTAATTAAAATACATGCAGCTCCTTTCTACTTTTATTCAGTCCATCAGTCTTCCATGTATATTGTCTTTGATATTATCTTTCTTTGCCAACTTTCTTATGTAATTTCCCGGGTATTTTTACAGATTTGCACTTTATGTCAGTGTGCATTGATGATCCCTTTGAAATTAATTTTTATGTACTATCTAATGGCTGTGTCTGGATTACTTATATTAGGAGGCAGAGCCCTGCTGGTGGAAGTGCATCCCTGAGAGTGGGCATTGAGGGTTTATATCTGGGACCCTACCACACTGCTCTTTGTCTCTGTCTCTTGTGTGCAGATCAATTTGATCAGCCAGCTTCCTGTTCCTGCTGTTGTGCTAGACTGTCCCTGCCAAAATGGATACTAAACCTCTGAAATTGTAACCCAAAATAAACCATTCTTCCCTTTTAAAAAAGTGTAGATTTCTACATACCTGGTATCATTTGTTCAAAAAATAATATCTTCTTGATTATATTCAATTTTGTCCTTGTACAGCTGGAATTTTGAGAGATTATCCAAGTATAAATTATAAATCTGGAAAAAAAGAGTAAGAACAGAAAAAACTGGATGAAACAATGCACACAGAAGACATCAGGACTGTGGACTTCTGACGCAGTGCTATGATGGGTTGGCATTCTCTTACTTCTGTATTTTCATTTCATTTTATTATTTATTGTCACTCTTGCTCATTTTTGACAGTTTTCTACAGATTTTTATTTGTAGTTTGAGTGCAAGAAAAATTGCTCTACCAAATGTCAAAGATGAAGGAGTTTAAGTAAAATAGTGTTTCTTTGTATGGTACCAATACTGCTCAGTGAACCCACCCAGAAACAGATGGGATTTTACACTGTGAATCTTTACCATGGGACGTCCATCTCTCAAAGGTGACTGTATATCCTTTTTATATGAGAAGAGAGAAATGAGAGTAAGTGGATGTACAAATACATTGGAAAAGTACCTGTTTTAGTAGTCCACATTTCCTTGGGAGGAATTTGATCACGATTGCCTTAGGTAGCTGTAAGAAAGGTCAGGGTATTACCACCTGGTCATATGGACTTGCAACAGCTGTACTTTGAGTGTGAGACTGTGTACTACTTATTAATAAAAGAGAGTAGATAGTACTATCCAGTTTGTACTGCTTACTACCATACTAGGACAGAATTTAGAATTTAAGGAAAATATGTATATATTTCTAAATATACATATTCGTATATGTACATTACACATATAGACATATATACATACATATATGCATATATATGCATTCTTCTACTGATTATAAGTAAAGGAATGTGTGTTACTAATCGTTGGAGTTAACATTTTAAGGAAAATAAAAATGATGATACAGAAATGATATTAAAAAAACAAAAGTAGAAATGGATTAGTCTTTCTTTCTTCCTCACTTCTGTTTTCCACATGTATTCCTCTCTGCAGCTCAGTGAAGAGGCAAAATTAGGCTATAGCATATAAATTTTTTCAAATACAAACACTTCTTAATGATGAAGATATCACCTACCTTAAACAAATTTATCTACATTTCAATTTGGGGACATGTTAGCAGAGGAGCCTTACTGCAACTAGTTCTATGATCATTTATAAAAATGACATTTATAGAAATGTGAAGTCTATATAGATGGTTATAAACTAAACTAAACATAACCATCCCTTGATATCCATGCGTGATTTGTTCTAGGTCCCTACTGACAAAGAACTTATAGATGCTTAAGTTCTTGTACAAAATAAGATTATTTGCATTCATCCCCTCTCTCTCACTCTCTCTCTCTCTCTCTCTCTCTCTCTCTATATATATATATATATATATATATACATACATATATACATATATGTATATGTATATATATACAGATGTATGTATATATCTGTATATATTCAATAATCTCTAGATTAAGTAATTAAGTACCTAACATAATTTAAACATTGGAGTGCATTGTTAAGGGAGTTATGTCAAGAAGAAAAGTATGCCTATGTTCAGCACAGGATTTTTTGTTTTAACAAATGTGTTTGGTTAGTGGTTGGTTGACTCCATGGGAATTGAAACCCATGAATGCAAAAAATAGTTTCTTTATATAACATATAAACAGATAATCTCATTTTCACGGGTTATAGATTTCTGAGTCATAAGAGCAGTTTTAGGACTCTTTTCTAACTTTTTCTTTTCTTTTCTTTTTTTTTTTTTTTTTTTTAAATCTACAGTGTATGCAAGTATTCCAAATAGATATTTCTAGAGTTTATGAAGTACTGCCAATACCTTTCTTTGGTGGAAATTATTGAAGCCTTTGCTCCCCTGTGAGATTTTTTTCTGTGCTCTTAGAACTTCTCTGCATTGATTGCCAGCTTCTTTCTTCCCTGTAAGCTGAGGTTTGCTGTGGCAGGGATATTTTTTTGTAAACTGATGTTAAGAAAGGATGACGCTGTGTAAGTCCCCGTGGGCTTGATCTCTCTGTACCTTTAATAGCCTCTGTAAGGCTACGTTAGCCAGTCTGAGTCAGCTCTTCTGATAAGTAGGTTGACACAGATATCGAATACCCTGCCTGCTGGTGACCTCCTTTCTGTAGCTGGCACTTGTCATGGGTCAGAAGGCTTTGCTGGTCTATATTGCTGGGGTAGGTCTCTCAAGGAGGCATTCCATAATGTTACTCTCTGATTCCCCTTGGTTCAAATATAGCTCACTATGGAAATTTAATGAATCCTGAGATCATGTGTCATGCTGACTTGCTACTTTCGAGATTTTTCTCTAAAAAGAACTTCTTTTATATTTAACCCAATTGTCATTATCACAATATGTTTCGTAGAATCTCTATGTGACAACCATGGAAATTACCACGATGTTACCAATGTCATTAGTGACATCACTTATTTTCCTAGTTTTGGGGTGCTGTAATCTCATGGAAAGGATCCAAAGAGCAGTGACACTGTAGCTGATCCACTTCCACCATAAAGAGCTCCCTCTATGCCCTTTGTGATCTACTGCTATTTTGAGGATCCACTGGAATTGTGGAGAAGAAGCACATTACGTTTTTGTCAATCTATTTTTAAGACATCCTCTTGCTTTTGAAACTAGGGACTTTAGAGAGAATTTCTTGAAAATGAACCAGTATACATAACCTGATTTATTACGTATGTGGTATTCAAAGTACACCATTTGGAGGATATAGTTCTTAACTATTTTTTATTTGTTCATTTTCTTTGTGTGGTGTGTGTGTGTGTGTGTGTGTGTGTGTACTGTCTGTGTGCTCATGTAAAATGGCATAAATGTGTAGGTTAGAGGGCATCTTGTAGGAGTTAGCTCTCTCCTTCAACCATGTGGGTCCCAGGAATTGAATTCAGATACTCAGACTTGGCAAATTGATCTACTGAGTCATCTCACTAACCCTGTTGGAGTTTGAACAAGAAATGTTACCCATAGGCTTAGATACTAGAACCCTTGCTCCCCCGGTTGCTAGTGCCGTTTGTGGAGGCTATGAAGCTTTTGAGAAGTGCAGTATAATCTTGCTGGAGGAAGTCCATCACTGAGTGGAGGTGGGGATGGGGGTTGAGGCTGTGTAGCCTCACCCAA
>JADRCD010177124.1:0-21578 GCA_019843815.1 Montemys delectorum
GGGAGGGATGACAGAGGTCCTGAGTTCAATTCCCAGCAGCCACACACATGATAGCTCATGACCATCTGTATAGCTAAGATACATACACATATACATAAACACACACACACACACACACACACACACACACACACACTCACACACACACAGAGTGATTCCAACACATGAGTTCCAGAAGCTGATGGTTAATGGTTGAAGAAAAATGAAAGGCACAAAACTGAACCTTCATGGTGCTTCTTTTATAAGAATGCTACGATACTGTTTAAATTAGTTAGAGTTTCCATTGCTGTGATAAAACACTGGAACCAAGCAACTCCATGTGGGAAGTTGTTAGATTTACATATCTTAAATCATTGTTCCTGAAAGACGTCAATGCAGGAATTCAAACTGGGTATAAACTTGAGGCAAGAGCTAATGCAGAGACCCCTAAAGGAGTGCTGCTTACTGGATTGCCTTTCCTGGCTTGATCAGCATGGTCCCTTATAGAACAAGTGCTCAGGGGTTGTACCACTCACATTAGGTTGGACTGCCTCACATCAATCACTAATATGAAAATGACCTATAGATTTGCCTATAGGTAAATCTTTTAGAGGCATTGTTTGTTTTGTTTTGTTTTTAAATTCAGAATCCCTCTTCCCAAATAACTCTAACTTGTGTCAACTTGACAGTAAAGTAGCCAGGATACTGCTGAGCCTTGAAAGGATTGTAATGTTAAGATTGTACATTTGAGATTGTAAAAGCAGCCGCTCACAAAAGAACCTGAGTCACTGTACTTACAGGAAATATGTAGAATTGGCAAATCTATTTATAGGTGTAAAGGAGATTCATAGGTGAGTCAGGTGGGAGATGGAAGGACTCAGATGGTAAATGAAGACTACAGAATTTCTTTGGGGAGTGATGACAATGTTTTAACATAAAGGGGGCAAAATTCTGTGAACGAATTGAAAATCTCTCAACTAAACCTTCATACATTTTGATCATATTCTTTTTCTCCCCCAAATACTCCCAGATTATCTTTGAAGTACTTTTATATCCTTCTCTTAAAAACAAAATAAAATAAAAATGTAAAAGTACAGGAAAATTAAGCAATGCTATGTTATTGTTAGGTTTCAAAACTGGGACAAATGGCTGAGGCACCTACTTAACATGTCAAAGCAGATGTTGGCTACTTAGGTTCTCCCAGCAGCTCTCTTTCTCTACCTGTTACAGAGCCCTCCTGGGTGGCACACCCTGCCCCCACCCTGAACTTTCTAGCCTAGAGGGTTCTTTGTACCTTAGGTCTTCTGCTGCAGCACCTGGTTTCCCTCTCTCTCCTCCCCTCTTTACTCACATGGCACAATTCTGTCTGGTCTTGTCCTCACTGGACTTTCCCAGATGTTCCTGCCTCTGCCTCTTCTCCAACATACTTAGAAGCAGTCATTTCATATCTCTCTCTCTCTCTCTCTCTCTCTCTCTCTCTCTCTCTCCTCTCTCTCTCATTCATTCATTTTGTGTTGGGTCACTACTCATATTTTTGGTTGTGAGCCTAGCCTTTAATGGCTGAGCCATTTCTCCAGCCCTGGGTCACTACTCTTGAAGATGAAGCCTGTCCTACAATGTGATTGATATAACCAGTTTCACTCCATTGAAGAAAACTAATTTTCTCAGTCCTAGCAGCTATCAATTGTAAGTTGTTTCTTATTAGGGATACTACTTTGTGTCCATTTCTCCTCTGTGGTAGGATTTTGTCTGGCTTAAATTTGTGTATGTCATTTGTATGCATCCAGGGTCATTCTTTTTAAGTTCATGTGTACCATCCCTATTGTGTCTGGAAAATGATTTTTGTTGGGTTCATTTATCACTTCTGCCTCTTTCTACCTCCTTTCCCTCATATATATCCAAATCTCTTACTCTCTACACATTGTCCAGTTGTAGTGTCTCTTTTATTCTTTTTTTAAATTTGAAAGTAAATTTTTTATTAGATATTTTCTTTATTTACATGTAAATTTTTCCTTTCCCAGGTTCCCCTCCAAAAAACAAACAAACAAACAAAAACAACGAGAACAAACCCCTTTTGCCTCCCCCCTCCCCATGCCTGCCACCCCACCCTCTCCCACTTATTGGCCCTGGCATTCCCCTACACTGGGGCACAAAACCTTCACAAGGCCGAGGTCCTTTCCTCTTATTGATGATCGAATTTGCAGTCCTCTACTATACACATGCTGCCAGAACAATCAGTCCCACCCTGTATAGTCCTTGATTGGTGGTTGGGTCCCTGGGAGCTCTGAGGGTACTAGTTAGTAATTGTTGTTCGTCCTAAGGGGCTATAAACCCTTCAGCTCCATAGAACCTTTCTCTAACTCCTTCATTGGGGACAGTGTACTCAGTTCAATGAATGGCTGTGAGCCTCTACATCTGTATTAGTCAGGTATTGTCAGAGCCTCTCAGGAGATAGCTATATGTTTGTCCTTCCTTCAGTCTCTGCTCCATAGTTAATCTCTGCCACTCCTTCTGTGGGTGTTTGATTCCCCTTTTTATGAAGGAATGAAATGTCCACCTTTTGGTCTTCCTTTTTCTTAAGTTTCTTGTGGTTTGTGGGTCGTTCTTCCTGTATTCCAAACTTCTGGGCTAATAACCACTTATCAGAGAATGCATACCATGTGTGATCTTTTGTGATTGGGTTACCTCACTCAGGATGATACTCTCCAGATCCATCCATTTCCCTAAGAATTTCATAAATTCATTGTTTTTAATAGCTGAGTAGTACTCCATTGTGTAGATGGACCACACTTTCTGTATCCATTCCTCTGTAGAGGGACATCTGGGTTGTTTCCAGTTTCTGGCTATTATAGATAAGGCTGCTATGAACATGGTGGAGCATGTGTCCTTATTACATGATGGAGCATCTTGTGGGTATATGCCCAGGAGTGGTATAGCTGGGTCCTCTAGTAGAACTATGTCCAATTTCCGGAGGAACTGCCACACTGATTTCCAGAGTGGTTGTACCAGTTTGCAATCCCACCAGCAATGAAGGAGTGTTCCTATTTCTCCGCAACCTCTCCAGCATCTGCTGTCATCTGAGTCTTTTATCCTAGCCAATCTGACTGGTGTGAGGTAGAATCTCAGAGTTGTTTTGATTTGCATTTCCCTGATGACTAAGGATGTTGAACATTTCTTTAGGTGTATCTCAGCCATTTGGTGTTCATCAGTAGAGAATTCTTTGTTTAGCTCTATACCCCATTTTTTAATAGGGTTATTTGGTTCTCTGGAGACTGACTTCTTGAGTTCTTTGTATACATTGGATATTAGCCCTCTATCAGATATAGGATTGGTAAAGATCTTTTCCCAATTTGTTGGTTGCCATTTTGTCCTATTGACAATGTCTTTTGCCTTACAGAAGCTTTCCAATTTTATGTGTTCCCATTTCTCAATTCTTGATCTTAGAGCAGAAGCTATTGGTGTTCTGTTCAGGAAATTTTCCCCTGTGCCTATTTGCTCAAGGTTCTTCCCCACTTTATTTTCTATTAGTTTCAATGTATCTGGCTTGATGTGGAGGTCCCTGATCCACTTGGACTTGCGCTTTGTACAAGGAGAAAGGAATGGATTGATTTGCATTTTTCTACATGTTGACCTCCAGTTGAGCCAGCACCACCTGTTGAAAATGCTGTCTTTTTTCCACTGTATAGTTTTAGCTCCTTTGTCAAAAATCAAGTGACTATAGGTGCATGGGTTTATTTCTGGGTCTTCAATTCTCTTCCATTGATCAACCTGCCTGTCACTGTACCAATACCATGCAGTTTTTTTATCACAATTGCTCTGTAGTACAGTTTAAGGTCCGGGATTGTGATTCCACCAGAGGTTCCTTTATTTGTAGTGTCTGTTAACTACCGTCTACTACAAGATGCTTCTTTTATGAGGGTTGAGTGATGCAGTGGTCTGTTAGTATAGCAATATGTCATTAGGAGTCATCTTATTGCTGTGTTCACTTAGCTATAGTTAGAATAGAGTTCAAGAGGGTAGTAAAGGCAGAGAAAGGGAGAGAGAGAGAGAGAGAGAGAGAGAGAGAGAGAGAGAGAGAGAGAGAGGAGAAGAAGAAGCATAGAGGAGTAGAGGGCGGCCATGAGAGCTTGGAGAGAGAGAGGGGAAGGGAATGGGGAGAGAGGGGGGAAGGGAAACAGAAAGAGCAAGAGAGAAACAAGAAATTGAGGAGAGGGCAAGCAGCCACTTTTATAGTGGGTCAGTCCTACTTGGCTGTTGCCAGGTAACTGTGGGCTGGAGCTTAGACAGAATGGTAACATGAATAATACTATCAGGTTTTCCCCTAGGAATCATGACCTATCTAACCTCAGGTTCTTGGTTATGAACAGTTCCAGATATGGCTTCTATTCTCTTGAAGCAGGCCATAAATCTAATTCAAGTGGTTAGTTACTAACATAACGTATTAAACCAGTAAATATGTCTTGCAGGGAGGTTGCTATTATAGCTCACAGAGTTTTTAGTGTCCTTTGTTTATATGTCCAATGCTAGAATAGCTGGCTTTTCTGATAGATCTGTTTTCTGCTTTTTGAGGAATCTTCACATTGATTTCTACAGTAGCAATCTCTGACCAGCAATAAATATATGTTCACCTTTCCTTACATCCTCCCTAAGGTCAGTTGTCATTTATTTTATTAATATGGCCATTCTTAAGAGAGTGAGAGGAGGGCTGGAGAGATGGCTCAGCGGGGAAGAGCACCGACTGCTCTTCCAAAGGTCATGAGTTCAAATCCCAGCAACCACATGGTGGCTTACAATCATCCGTAATGAGATCTGACACCCTCTTCTGGTGGGTCTGAAGACAGCTACAGTGTACTCACATATAATAAATAAATCTTTAAAAAAAAAAAAAAGAGTGAGAGGAAATCTCAAAATAGTTTTAATTTGCATTTGCCTAGTGGCTGAGGATGTTCAACAGTTTTTAAGTGTTTCTTAACTATTCTTATTGTCTTTGACAAACCTCTGAGAACTCTTTGTTTACGTCTATACCCATTTTAAAATTGTTTTACCACAATGGTCACCTTTTAGTTCTAAATATATTTTGGATGATAACCATCTTGTAAATGTATAATTACTCAAGATATTTTTCTATTCTGCAGGCTGATACTTTTCTTGATGATGATCTTTGATGTACAGAAACTTTTTGATTTAATGAGATTCAGTTTATTAATTATTGGTTTTAATTTCAGTTCTGTTTAAAAAGTCTTTTCTTGTTTCAATGAGTTCAAGCCTCTCTCCCATTTTGACTTTTATCAGACTTAGGAAGTTAGTCTAATGATAAGATTCTTCATTCCCTTAGAACTGAGTTTTGTTCAGTGATAGATGTGGATATATTCTTCTACATGCAGTTATCCAGTTTGACAAACACCATTTGTGAAAGATGCTATATTTTCATCACTGTATATTTGGCTTCTTTGTCAAATATCAGGTATCTGCAATGGTGTCAAATTATGTCTGATTTTCCAATTAGAGTCCATCAATCAATGTGTACTTCATGATACACATTGGTGTATCATAGTGGTTTTATTATTATAACTGTATTAAAACTTGAAATGTGTTATCATGTTACCTCAAGAAGTTTTCAAATCTTTTTTCTTTTCTATTTGAGATTATAATATAATTACATAATTTTCTGCCCTTTCCCCTCCAAACCTTCCCAAACACAGCTTCTTTCTTCAAATTCATGGCCTCTCCTTTTTTACTGTTGGGACATGCATAAATGTATATGTACATGTATATGTGTATGTAAATTTACCCCCAAACGATCTGCTCAGTGTGAACAACACCAGTCACATGCACATTATTAGGGCTGGTCAATTGTACTGAACAACCAGTTGGTATGCTCTTTCTTCCAGAAAACTATTTCTCCATGCTCAGTATTCCATAGTTGCCTGTAGTTCTTTCTGTAAAGTTGAGGCCTTATAGGCTTCACCCCTTCAATTTGGCATGCTTATTCTTAGTGCCCTTGTTTCATTGTTTTACGTATCTACATATGTTTCTTGTTAGACCACCATGTTTGTGAAATTTTATAGTTGAAGCTTCTAAGATGAGTAGGAAACACAATCTTAAAGCAAACTCCTTGATCCTCTACTTCTTACAAATTTTTTCTGCCCCTTGCTCAACAGTATTCCCAGATCTAGCAATGTAAAATAATAATAATTTATTATTAGTATTAATTATTATTAAGGATTATTTTAGCTATCCTTTGTTTGGTTTCAATATGAATTGCAAGATTTCTTTAAAGAATTGTTTTGGAATTTTTGTGAAGATTTCATTGAACCTATAGAGTGCTTTTGATGAGATGTTTTGTTTTGTGACATTAGTCCTACTAATCCACAAGCATGGAGGATCTTTCTATATCAGAGCAAATAGCCTATGCTAATTAAACACATGAAGGTTTACAGAGCTCTATTTGTAACTTTTAGAGGGCTCAAAATTGCTTGTATAAATTTAGGACATTTATAAAATCATAATTAGGAATTATAAAATCATCAATTTGTCTATATAGCATTACTATGTGAGGATACATCTTCATGTTAATTTGCAGAAAATCTACCAACTAGGTTGCCCAGGAATCCTTAGACTGTATAATAGTGACAGGAAAGGCGTATCAGCAGCGAGAAGCAACCCTGGCTTAAAGTCTTCTTGGGCGCATGCCTCAGAACCCACCGACTGCAGGCAATGCAAACTGTGGACTATCTCCAAAAAAGTCACGTGCATGTTGTAAGCCTTTCCTAGAGCGCTTGTGACAGGTTAGCTGCAGACATTAAGAAATCCACTCATTTCTTTTAGGTTTTCCAGTTTGGTGTAATAAAGATTTTTAAACTATGGCCTTATGATTCTCAGAATTTCCTCAGTGTCTGTTGTAATGGCTCCCTTTCACATATAAAATTTTACTAATTTTGATCTTCTTTATTTTCTTTTTAATTTTGCTAGAGGTCTGTCAGTATTCTTCCTTTTTAAAAGAAATAGTTCTTACTTTTACTGATTCTTGATGTATTGCTTTTTTGTTTATTTCTATGTTATTAGTTTGAACTATGTGTTTGATTATTTCTTTCTGTCTGTACTTTTGGGGTATTTTTTCTGCTTGTTTTTCTGAAGTGTTCATGTGTATCATTAACTTATTATTACGAAATCTTTCCAAGAGTTTTTGTGCAGGCATGCAGAAAGTCACAATAACTTAGATAGTCTGCATGCTCTAAAAAAGTCAGATGCCAGCTCAGATTACCCAGTAAAACTATCAAACATAGTAAAAGGTTAAAGAAAAACATTTCATGATAAGAATAAATTTCAGCAATTTCTGTTTACAAATCTATTTCTATACAAGGTACTAGTTATAGACCGAAGAAGACATAATGAATAAATAAACCCAGAACTGTTAAGCAAATGATGTCTAAAAAGTAAAACAGGGACATAAAAAATAACAGAAATTAATAAACATTCCTCAATACTAACTGTTAATGTTTTTAATTCCCCAATAAAAAGACACAGACTAAGAGGCTGGATTAGAAAACAGAATCCTGCTGCCTCTAAGAAACATATCTTTCCATCAAGGACAGTGGCCATCTTATGGCTAAAGCATGGAGAGCAGATTCAAGAAAATGGGAACAAGAAGCAATCAGGCTATTTGATATCTGACAAACATACTTTCAACTAAAAGTAATTAGAAGAGATAAGGGAGGATGCTACATACTATTTAAAGGAAAAAGCCACCAAGAGGATGTTACAATTCTAAACATTTATGTGCCAAATATAAGGGCACCCAATTTCACAATAGAAACATTACTCTATTCAAAATCATATATTGAGCATCACACAGTTATAGTGAGTGACTTCAATACCCACTCTAACCAATAAGCAAGTCACCCTGACAAAAACTAGACAGAAAAACTCTGGAGTTAATTACATCATACATTAAATGGCGCTAACTGAACTATAGAATGTTTTATCCAAACATTAAATAATAACTTTTTTCTCAGCAGCTAATGATATTTTCTCCAAAATTAAGCACAGTTTTGGGACAAAAAGTAAGTTTTCATGGATATAGGAAAATTGGAATAACATCTGACATCTCATCTTGTTAATGCAATTTTATAAGTAGCAGTTTCTTGTTTATCCTGGCTATCTTCCAAATACATGAAACAGAAACTATACAATTTATTTGATAAGCCTTACAGCACAATATCTGAGAGTTATTAATCTATCCTAATCCTCTAAGCTAGTTTGGTTACCTCCCAGGGAAAATCCCTGAGATACTTGCATTTTAGTATTGATTTGGCTCTCTCTACTCCAGGTGTTTTCCAGGTGTCTCTTTGTGTTGACTTTTCCTTTATCTCCTCTCTCTACTCCTCTCCACTCACTGGAATCCAATGTCCAGCCCTATCTTCTCCCCTGCTCAGCCATTGGCTGATCAGCTTTCATTGACAAGTCAGAGAATAAATGGAGAGCAATATGTATATAACAATGAGACATATCCACATTGCAAGAAGTTATAGGAGCAGAGAAATCAGCATTTGAATATACATAATGCACAAAACATTACACCTACACCATCTGACCACCATATATTAAATATAATATCAACAATAAATATATCAAAAATTATACAATCTCATGAAAGCTGAACAAATCACTGCTGAATAAAAACTGGTTCAAAACAGAAACCAAGAAGGAAGTTAAAAATCTTAAGACCTGAATGAAAATGAAACATGACATAGCAAATCTGTGGGACATAATGAAACTATGTTTTGTTTTTCAGTTTTAAAAATTTACTTGGAACATTAAACATGATAAAAGTAGAAAAAATTTCTTTTGAAGTCCTTGATGAAAGGAAATTGTGACAAGTTCCTGACTAGACAGAAACTGTTCCATCTCCAAGGGAGAATACACTGTGCAATGGTGGCTTCATAGAATGAATTGGGTAGAGTTCCTTTTGTTTCTATTTTGTGGAATAGTTTGAGGAGTATTGGAATTAGGTCTTCTTTGAAGGTCTAATAGAGTTCTGCACTAAACTCATCTGGTCCTGGGCTTTTTTCGGTTGAGAGACTTTTAATGACTGCTTCTATTTCTTTAGGGGTAATGGGACTGTTTAGATGATTTATCTGACCCTGATTTAAATTTGGTATTTGGTATCTGCCTAGAAAACTGTCCATTTCATCAGGATTTTCCAGTTTTGTTGAACATAGTGTTTTATAGTAGGATCTGATGGTTTTTCTTGAATTTCTTCAGTTTCTGTTGTTATATCTCCCTTTTCATTTCCGATTTTGTTAATTTGGATACTGTCTCTGGCCTCTGGTTAGTTTGACTAAGGATTTACCTATCTTATTGATTTTCTCAAAGAACCAGTTCATGGTTCTGTTGTTTCTTTTTGTTTCTACTTGGTTGATTTCAGCCCTGAGTTTGATTCCTTCCTGCCATCTACTCCTCTTGGGTGTATTTGCTTCTTTTTGTTCTAGAGCTTTCAGTTGTGCTGTCAAGCTGCTAGTATATGCTCTTTCCAGTTTCCTTTTGGAGGCACTCAGAGCTGTGAGTTTTCCTCTTAGCAATGCTTTCATTGTGTCTCATAAGTTTGGATATGTTCTGCCTTCATTTTCATTAAATTCTAAAAAGTCTTTAATTTCTTTATTTCTTCCTTGACCAAGTTATCATTGAGTAGGACATTGCTCAGTTTCCATGTGTGTGGGCTTTCTGTTGTTTTTGTTGTTATTGAATGTAGCCATCCAGTAGCCACAAGTACGAATGGGTTTTCTGGAATGTGGTCAAGATCCTGGAAAATCATTTTGGAGTGCTGGAACTGCGGGAAGGGTTCGTAAAAATTAGCCAAACACAGATGTGTTTCAATCAGCCACCTTTCATTCAATTCTCTTTCTTACAAGCGAAACCAGGTAGAATAGGTAAGGCAAAACTCCTCCCCCAAGTTCGTCAGCAACTTGGACCAATCAGCAACTTCTCCTTCAGTCTCTGGATGCGGGACTTCTGGCGTAACTCTAACTTGGAGAGGGGAGTGGCAATTAGCAGGAGGTGGGCAGAGAGGCGTGGTTATCTGTGGCAAGGCGAGGTCTGAAGAATCAGAGCTCAGCTGAAGGAGGGTCATAATTGAAGACCAGCTTTAGTCTGGTGATCTGATAGGATGCATGGAGGTTATTACAATCTCCTTGTATCTGTTGAGGCCTGTTTTGTAATATGTCAATTTTGGAGAAGGTACTATGAGATGCCTTTTGCTTTAGGCATCCTTTTGCTTTAGGATGAAATGTTCTAGAGATATCTGTTAAACCCATTGGTACATAACTTCTGCTAGTTTCAATGTGTCTCTGTTTAGTTTGTGTGAGGTGCAATGTGTGCTCTGAGCTCTAGTAAAGTATCTATCTATCTATCTATCTATCTATCTATCTATCTATCTATCTACTTATTTTTGTTTTTATGAATGTGGGTGCCCTTGCATTTGGAACATAGAATTGAGAGTTCCTCTTGGCAGATTTTTCATTTGATGAGTATGAAGTACCTTTCCTTGTCCTTTTGGGTAACTTTTGGTTGAAAGTCGATTTTATTTGTTATTGGCATAGCTACTCTAGCTTTTTTCTTGGGACCTTTTGCTTGGAAAATTGTTTTCCAGGCCTTTACTCTGAGGTAGTGTCTGTCTTTGACACTGAGGTATGTTTCCTGTATGCAGCTAAATGCTGGGTCCAGTCTATGTCTTTTTATTGGGGAATTGAGTTTATTGATGTTAAGAGATGTTAAGGAATAGTGATTGTTGCTTCCTGTTATTTTTGATGTTATTTTTATATTTGTGTGGCTATCTTCTTTTGGGTTTCTTGAAACAAGATTACTTTCTTGGTTTTTCTAGGGTATAGTTTCCCTCCTTGTACTGGTGATTTCCATCTATTATCCTTTGTAGGGCTGGATTTGTGAAAAGATACTGTGTAAATTTGGTTTTGTCATGGAATATCTTGGTTTCTCCCTCTGTGGTAATTGAGAGTTTTGCTGGGTATAGTAGTTTGGGCTGGTGTTTGTGTTCTCTTAGGGTCTGTATAACATTTGCCCAGGATCTTCTAGCTTTCATACTTTCTGGTGAGAAGTCTAGTGTAATTCTGATAGATTTGCCTTTATGTATTACTTGACCTTTTTCCCTTACTGATTTTAGTATTCTTTCTTTGTTTTGTGCATTGGGTGTTCTGACTATTATGTGATGGTAGGAATTTCTTTTCTGGTCCAGTCTATTTGGAGTTCTGTAGGCTTCTTGTATGTTCATGGGCATCTCTTTCTTTAGGTTAGGGAAGTTTTCTTCTATAATTTTGTTGAAGATATTTACTGGCCCTTTAAGTTGGGAGTCTTCACCTTCTTTTATATCTATTATTCTTAGGTTTGGTCTTCTCATTGTGTCCTGGATTTTCTGGATGTTTTGGGTTAGGAGCTTTTAGCATTTTTGCATTTTTTTTTAACTTTTATTGCATTATGATGAGAAAAGTTACATGATTTCAATTTATCTGATTTTGCTAACATTTAAAAACATATTTTAAGTAAATAGAACTAAATCACATTCTTGTTTCCCTTTTGTACCCCAACTCCTCCCAGAGACCCCCCCTTCAATACCTACAATACCTTTTTTGTCATATTCCTTAAAATTTATAAAATATTATAACAATACAAATAAGTATTATAAAAGTTGTTTGATATAAAACAACAATCAATTTAATAGTCTTATGTAGATGCTCGTCTAGAGCAATAGTCAAAATATATTTTTCTCAATATAAATTTTAAATAACTCCAAACATATTAACTATATACTTCAAAATAATACATCACTACTGGTATTTTCTTAAATGAGCATAAATATATAAAGTCTTTTTGGTTGTTTGTTTTGTATTTAGTAGAGTTTAAAATCTTGGCTCTTACTGTGGTACAAGCCCAAAATAAGAACAATTTTTAGACATTGGATTTCATTGTAATAAGGCTGTACTTCAATGACCCTCACATCACCAAAGGATTTTACCTCCATTGTAACTAAGGTGAGAGTTGACAAATCTGCTGCACCAAGAAATGAATTGTAGGTACAATTTTTGGATACAGACTTCCTGCTATGGTCAAAGCTATTTGACTTGAGTGAGTGCCTTTATTTTCAGCCTATAGAGAACAGGTTACATTCATTTAAGAAATGGTGTATGTAATAAGATGGTCTATCCATAAAGTCCTTCAACAACTGTTTCAATGAACAATGGTTCTACATGGAGGGTGGCACAGGCATTATGTGAAGATAAGAATTTGGTTCATTAGCTGTGATAATTCAGTCTCACTCTTTGTTGTTCTCTTACGAGCCACCTCCCTAGTTAATCGTCTATATTTCTTTTGGATATATAAATACTTTTGAAATATATAAGCTGTTCTGAAAACCATAGTATAGTGTGAAAACATGAAATAAATTATACTACTAATAGAGAGGCTGAGATAGGAGAAGCAAAATTTCAAGACCCTTATGTTGTACTCAGCCAGACACTGTCACGAACAAACAAGCTGAAAATGTATATAGATTGTACAATATTGGACCTATTTTTCCAGTTACCAAATTAGAGAGACCATTGGATAACGATCAACAAATTTCTATTTCCTCATATTATTGGATTTCAATCGATTAGGATATGTTGGTAATATTAATTTTCAAATTAAGAAAAAGTAATTGTCACTTCCTGTTGTTTTTGTTGTAAGAGGTGGAATTAGGTTTGTGTGGATTTGTTGAAAGATTACTTTCTTGCTTCTTCTAGGGTGTAGTTTTGCTCCTTGTTTTCCGTCTATTATACTTTGTAGGGCTGGATTTGTGGAAAGATATTGTGTAAATTTTGTTACGTCATGGAATATCTTGTTTTCTCCATCTATGATAATTGAGAGTTTTGCTGGGTATAGTAGCCTGGGCTGGCATTTGTGTTCTTGTAGGGTCTGTATGACATCTGCCCAGGATCTTCTAGCTTTCATAGTCTCTGGTGAGAAGTTTGGTGTAATTCTGGTAGGCCTGCCTTTATATGTTACTTGACCTTTTTCCCTTCTTTTAAATTTCTTTTTTTAAAATATTTTTTAAAGGTTTATTTATTTATTTATTATGTATAAGTACACTGTAGCTGTCTTCAGACACACCAGAAGAGGGCATCAGATCTCATTACAGATGAGCCACCATGTGGTTGCTGGGATTTGAACTCAGGACCTTTGGAAGAGCAATCAGTGCTCTTAACCACTGAGCCATCTCTCCAGCCCTTAAAATTCTTTCTTTGTTTAGTGCATTTTGTGTTTTAATTATTATGTGACAGTAGCAATTTCTTTTCTGGCCCAGTCTATTTGGAGTTCTGTAGGCTTCTTGTATGTTCATGGGCATCTTTCTTTACATTAGGGAAGCTTTCTTCTATAATTTTGTTGAAGATATTTACTGGCCCATTACCTTGGGAGTCTTCACTCTCTTCTATGCCTATTATCCTTAGCTTTGGTCTTCTCATTGTGTCCTGGATTTCCTGGATTTGGGTTAGGAGCTTTTTGCTTTTTGCATTTTCTTTGACTGTTGTGTCAATGTTTTCTATGGTGTCTTCTCCTCCTGAGATTCTCTCTTCTAGCTCTTGTATTCTGTTGGTGATGTTTGCATTTATGACTCCTGATTTCTTTCCTAGGTTTTGTATCTCCAGGGTTGTCTCCCTTTCTGATTTGTTTATTGTTTCTATTTCCATTTTTAGATACTGGATGGTTTTGCTCATTTCCTTCACCTGTTTGATTGTGTTTTGCTATAGTTCTTTAAGGGACTTTTGTGTTTCCTCTTGAAGGGCTTCTGGCTGCTTACCTGTGTTCTCCCGTATTTCTTTGAGGGTGCTATTTATGTCTTTCTTAAAGTCTTGTATCATCTCCATGAGAAGTGATTTTATATCTGAATTTTGCTTTTCCTGTGTAATGGTGTGTCCAGGACTTGCTATGGTGGGAGAATTGGGTTCTGATGATGCCAAGTAACCTTGGTTTGTGTTGTTTATTTTCTTACACTTGCCTCCCGCCATCTGGTTATCTCTAGTGCTACCTGCCCTTGCTAAATTTGACTGGAGATTGTCCTTCCTGTGATCTTGGTTGTGTCAGAACTCCTTAGAGTCAAGCTGTCTCTGTGATTCTGAGATCCTGTGACCCTTGTCTTGTTAGAGCGCCTGGGAGTGGAGCTTCCTCTGGGTGTTGGAACAGATGTTGAGTCTTCCTCACCTCTGATCCTGGGCATGTCAGAGCACCTGGGAGTGGAGCGTCTTCTGAGTCTTGAGGGACTGGCTGTGGAGCTTGGGCCCAAGTTCTGCTCAGGACACCAGCCTAGAGAGACCTGAAGGAACCTGAGCCACTGTGCTGGTGGAGTTCTTGTGTGTCTGGTCCTGCTGGTCCCAGTTACTCCTGGTGATGGCACAGATGTTGGTTCCTCCTCACCTCTAATCCTAGGTGTGTCAGAGTACCTGGTAGTGGAGCTTCCTCTGGGTCTTGAGGGACTAGCTGTGGAGCTTGGGCCCAAGTTCTGCTCAGGACACCAGCCCAGACAGGCGAGCTCTCCCAAGCATTTCTGAGCAGTCTGTTGTCCAAATCCCAACAAAGGTCAGCAGCTGCTGTGAATGGAAGTCCAAGGTTCTAGCAGTTGCTTAGTCCCACAAGGCAAGCAGGTGAAGCAGGGCGCATTTTTGCATTTTCTTTGAATGTTGTGTTAATGTTTTCCATGATATCTTCTGCACCTGGGATTCTCTCTTCTATCTCTTGTATTCTCTTGTTGATGCTTGCATCTGTGACTCCTGATCTCTTTCCTAGGTTTTTTATCTCCAGGGTTGTCTCCTTTTGTGATTTCTTTATTAATTCTATTTCCATTTTTAGATTTTGGATGGTTATGTTCAATTCCTTCACCTGTTTGGTTATGTTTTCTTGTAATACTTTAAGGGCTTTTTGTGCTTCCTCTTTAAGTGCTGCTAGCTGTTTCCCTGTGTTTCCCTGTATGTCTTTAAGGGAGTTATTTATGTCCTTCTTAAAGTCCTCTGTCATCATCATGAGATGTTACTTTAAATCAGAATCTTGCTTTTTTTCATGTGTTGAGGTGAAAAGTATGAAAGGTATAAAATAAGTTTTTATGACCCCTAGCAGACTGAGCAGAACTAAGAATGCAGGTCAACCGGTTCAGAGCTCTGGGTTCCGGGAACTTGGCTAACTCAGAGCCTGGGGTTCTGGTTCCTGAGACCTGCCCCTCCTGACTGATCCACAGTGAGGACAGAACTAGGAATGAAGGTCAACTGGTTCATGAGGCTCTCTACCCTGCCGACCGGAAGATGAAGATTACATTCCTAAAATGAATATGTTCCCCTCCCTAACTGACTGAATACCTTGGGTTGGAATTCCCCCTCACTCCCCCTGTTTTTTTTGTTTTTCCCTTTAAATACCCCTTGTTCCTTGTGCTTGGGGTCGAACTCCTCTGGCCTGCTAGGCTACGTGTTCGACCCCAGACCTGGCTTCCCCTGAATAAACCTCATGCTGTTGCATCAAGATTGGTCTCTCGTGAGTTATTGGGTGGCCACATCATCCCAAGACTTGAGTAAGGGTCTCCCCAGCTCTGGGGGTCTTTTAGGGGTATCCAGGGCTTGTTGTGATGGGAGAACTGGGTTCTGATGATGCCAAATAGCCTGCATTTCTGTTACTTATGTTCTTGCCCTTGTGTCTCCATCTTTTTATCTCTGGTCTTAGCTGGTCTTGCTGTCTCTGACTGCTGCTTATCCTTCCTACAAGCCTGTGTATCAGTACTCCTGGGAGACTCATTCTCTTCAGGAGGTATTTGGGTATGGAGCACTGTGGCACAGGATCAGCTCCCAGCAAAGACAGAAACAAGAAGGATTCTGTCCCAGGCTGCTCCTTGATTTCTGTGTCCTGAGGGGTCTGGGCTGGTCCCTAGGAGCATATGTAGTGGTCTTACCTGTGCTCACAAGTGTGTTGGTACTTCTGGGAGACCAACTCTCTCCCAGCGGTATCTGGGTATAGAGCCCTGTGGCACAGGATCAGCTCCTGCACAGCCAAAATGTATTTAAGAGGAAAGTTCTTAGAGCTAATTAAATGGTATAGTTTAAATGCATTATTTACATGACATCCAAACTACACTCAAATGGAATTTTTATTAAAAAAATATGTAATGAAAATGTTGTAGAACACACTTCCTGTTTTTAGGAAGTGGAAGCATAGGAGTTCAAGGCTAGACCAAGCTATATAGCCTCAGCTAAATGATCTTTGTTCAAAAATGCAAAAGACAAATAGGGAAAAGACAGCAATACCAATACCTTTAGATGAAGGCTAAAGGAGAATGTAACAGGGAAAACAGTTACAGAGATTTCAAGGTGCGGGTAAGGAAATGTTTATTGAAGGGGTGGGGTGTTGTTTCTAGTGCAGGAGTTTCCTCTTTATTCTGTATATCAGAATGAGGAAACTACAGCTCACTATCTCTATTTGTAAATAATGTTTTATTTGAATACAGCCATGCCCAACTACTTAGTGTGATGTGACTGCTTTCACAGTAAATGGAGCCTTGTGTAGTTGCAAAGTTATTATATGATCAGTAAATCATAACATATGGTCCTGCCCAAGATGTATGTTTGGTCTTTACTGCTAAGTTTAAAGTTTAGCACAAAGATTGTGAGCTAGAAACAATCATCCCACATTCATGTGTGAATGATATTTAGAAGGATCGTTGAAAAGTAAATGGGATTGGGTGAGAATATATAAGTCAAGAACTAGAATGTTTTTTCTTCTTCATTGTGTGATACCTCTGCCTCAGAGGGCATTAAGTCTTCTATTTTTGATTTCTTGATAAATTACCCAGTCTAGGCTATTTTGTAATGGGAAGAGAAAATAAACTAAGACCCTGCTATGTAGAGGATGCCACCATTGAAGGTTTTCAGGATAATCATGTTTACCTACCAGTAAATATATCTGAATGAACAAAGGGTGCACATTATCCTATTCCACTTTCTTTTGTCTTACCTGTCTCCAGAGCTCTACCGGTCTCTTAGAGAAGCAAGAGATAGTGGCTATTTCTGCTGAGGACCACACACAACCCAGGAGTTTTGAGCCATTTGTCTTAGATTTTCAAAGCTGTCACAAAATATACACATGCCAAGTTTTCAAAAATCATAAGATTTTTTTAATACTTATTTCTTTGCACACTCTCCTTTGTGTGATACAATTCCTAGTGATCAACCAATACTGAGTGAATGAATGGTAGCCATCACCAGTTACTAGAACAATATCAGTATTTCTTTCCACCTTTTTATAGATTTCAAAGTCTCCTATTACCTGTTCACAGCACATTTTAGCTTTCTACTAGAACATGTTGCCAGAAGCCACTAACCATCACCAGTGGTCCCCTTAAGTCTCAAGAGACATAAGGGTAATGCACTCTTCTCCCTCCCCTGAAGGGAGGTCTTCAAGAAGAATGTTCCTGTCACTTTTCTCCTACATTGAGAATTAGTTCAACCTGCATGCTCTTTCCTCCAGAGGACAAAAGTCCAACCCTGATTTCAAACCTACATGTGGCCAATATTATCAAATGTAAACTTTTTAATCATAATAAAACATGGCAACACCGGTAAGCGATTTCCTGACGAAAGCCAACACACTCATGCCAAGTTATTCTTGTACCTCCAGGATAGGGTTAGTGTGGGAGGATTCCTGTGTTGCCAGTTAACCTTGGATCAGGAATCTCACTAGTCTGAAGGAGGACCTTGGTAAGAGACTGCCAGAAAAGCAAGACAGATACTCTTCATGCTTTACTGACACTTACTGCTGCCCTTACACACACAGTAATTAAAGATAGCTTATAGCCTTGACTTTACTTAGACCATTAAATGAAATGGAATTAAACACTGAATAGAAAATATGCTGTTAGGTTGAAGAGATGGCTCAGCCATTAAAGGCTAGGCTCATAACCAAAAATATAAGAAAATAGGTTAGTCATTTTGAAAGGTGAGTGGGATTGTTGGCTCTTTAATAGATAGGGGCAAATTTCAAATGATCTTGGCTAACAAGAAAAATGCTATTTTTTAAAAAAGTCTTTTAGCGTCATTTTGTTTTATGTTTGAGTGCTTCATCTGTATCCACAGAAACCAGAAGCGGGCATGAGTCCCTGATACAGAACTTACCACTTCAAGTGTGAAATAGTTGCATGCAGTATTGGATATCCCCCCTAGAGACAGTAGGACACACGGAATGCTGCTACAGGGAAACTGATTTGCTGCCCTTGCACAGATCTTATACAGGTAAGCACATCTGCTCTGAGTTGGTTGATGCATGTGTCAGCTTTTGTTTCCAGAATTCAGCATTTTATAGCTGTCCTCTACATCTGCTGGCTCTTACACTCTTTCTATTTTGTGGAGTAGTTTCCATAGTATTCAGATTAGTTCTTCTCTGAACTTGTGCTAAGAGTCCATCTGATTCTTGGCACTGTTTATTTGGAACATGTTTTATTATTTCTTCAGTCTCATCACCAAGTTATGGATCTGTTTAAATCATTTATTTTTTTATTGGTTTAATCTTGATATGTCAAGTGGTTCTAGAAATTCATTTGTTTCTTTTAGACATTTCAGTTTAGTGGAAAAGAGGCTTTTAAAATATGTTTTTATAATTTTCTTAATTTCATTTATATATGATATCTCCTTTTTTCATTTATTGTTTTATTAAATTGGGTCTATCAACACACACACAACCACTTAGGTCTTCATTCAGGGCTTCCTACATGTGAGCTCCTTTTCCTTTGATTAGATTAACATAGGGTTTGCCAAAGTGTTTATATTTTCAGAGATGTAACTTTTTATTTAATGGATTCTTTGTAAATTTTTGTTTACTTCCATTTCATTAACTTTTGACCTCATTTTTTTTTTTCAAGACAGAGTTTTTCTGTATAGCCCTGGCTGTCCTGGAACTCACTCTGTAGACCAGGTTGGCCTTGAACTCAGAAATCTACCCACCTCTGCCTCCCAAGTGCTGGGATTAAAGGTGCGCACCACCATTGCCACGCTTCACCTTTTGATTTTGTCTTTTCATCTTCTGATTTGGTGTTTGGTTCGTACTTGATTTTCAAAGCTTTTGGATGTATCATTAAGTTATTGATTGGTTTTTGTCTGTTCAATATTTTTTTTTTATTTAGTCATTCAAAGCTGTAGTGTTTCATTGTGTTCAGATAGAATGCAGGAAGTTACTTCAATTTTCCTGTGTTTGTTGAAAGTTGCTTTTTGTTCTAATATATGGTCAATATTGGAGAGAGTCCTTTTCCTGCTGAGGAGAAAGTGTAATTTTAATGTTCAGGTAGATGTGCTATAAGATTTTTTTTTGTCCTTTTGTGTTATGATTTCATCCAATTCCAATGTTTCTCTGTTCAGTTTGTTCTGGACAACCTCTAAATTTTTTCATTCAGTGTCATTGTGGTGGTTGACCTGTGGATTTAGACCTAATAGACAGTATTTGTTTTATGAAACTGTGTTTGGTGAATTTATGGTTATATATATTTACAGATTTTCTTTTCTAGAGACCCCCTTACTTGACCCATGGGGCTTTCAGAAATGACTGAATATTTGAAGACTTTGACCCTCTTTCTTCCCTGGTGTCTAGCTGCTGTTTTAATTGTGGCAAGCTGTTTACCACTTCTGTTTTGTTTTCTCATTTACTGGCATCTGGTTGGTGGCCCACAATTTGTCGTGTGATAGAGGAAGCAAACAGAGCTGTTGGAAGAGTGAGTGGCACTTTACTTCATCACTGTGACCATGAAGGAATCAGTTGTAATCAATGCTTACTAAATACATATTCCAGGGTGGTAGAAACTGTGGACTTATCTCCTTAACACTCACCCTCAATAAATACCTGTTCCGTTAACAAATGTCACTGTTATATGGGGTAAAGAGTGACACTTTGAGTGTGAAAAGAGTTGCATGCTATGTAGGATATCTCCACACAGCCGCTAGGATACAGGGACTTCTGCTACAGGACAATTATGACTTGCAAGTCAACAAAGAAAAGAGGTGAGACGTATCAGCCATGTAGGAATTACAGAATCAAAAGATGAGCTAAGCTTTAATTTCATGGCTAAAGCAAGTTTGGAAGTTTCCAGAAGAGATAGCATAAGCTCAGTTTGATCTGAGGTAGCTAAGAACACCAAGGTATATTGTTTGTATCATGGGATGAGGTGAGCATAAATAAACACATAGATAAGGTCTAGGTTTAGACTTCAGTTCTGTTTCTTTTGTGTGTGTGTGTCAATGAATATACTCTGGAAAGAAAGGGAAAAAGCCAGCATTTGTCATTACTTAGTCTGTTCCAGGTGGGTCTGTGTATTTTTTTTTTTTTTTTGCTTTTATCAAACTCTACTAATTTGAGGCAGTTAGCACGCCTTACATTTTATAGATGTAGAAAAGAAATCTCTAAAAAGATCCCACTGAATGCCTGAAATCCTGCAGCCAACTTTCTAGTTTCCCCATTACTGAATCCAATTCTATTTATTTGCCAACAGAGCACGACCTAAGGCAAGTAACTAAGACTAACTCTTGTGGTAGAAAAAAAAATCTTTAGCAATCCAGTAAGACTAAGATAATGGACTCATGTTCTGAAATATCTTTTAATTTCACTCATGTTATACGCTTCTTTTCACCATAGGCAACAGGATGTTAGGAATTAGTTTACCTAGTGAAACCTGCTGGTTAATAATTTTTTAGTTTGGCACAGCTTTGCATCACGAGTCTTGAAAGGTGAATAGGGGCCATGTATATCAGCCTTATGCAGTTGGTCTGAATAACTTAATACGGGCTGTACTCATCTAGGCATAGGATGTTTTGAGCAAAAGGCTGAATGTGGCAGCTTTTGGGGATTTCCTTTTGAATCATAAGCATGGCTACATCCTAGTTTTTTCCTATTTTAAACTCTAACAGACTAAAGAGAAAGAATATCAATCAGCAAGAGCATGGGGGACTCTTACTACAAAGCCAGGAGTTTGCACATAGTTGGAAGTCAGGTAGTCCTAGGGTGGGAGGAGCAGTGTGTTTGCCTCTATGCATTTGTCTAAACAGCCTTGAGTCTGCAAGCACTCAAAGTAGTGGAGAGTCATAGAAGAATATTCTACAGTGAAAGTTACTTCCTCATTGGGCCAATGCCAAGGTTTGTTTCTTGTAGTCTTGACTCGGCTGATTAAGGCTCTCTCTGATCATACTGACTGCAGAGCCTTTGAGATTGATTGCTAAAGGTTGTGTACTTTTGGCACAGCAGAATTTGAGCCTCTGTGCTTGCCATACACAAGAAATACTTTCTTCCTTCCTGTAAATGTACTTTTGTACTTACTGAACACTGGGCAGTCCAGCTTTCAGATTACAGACGACTAGAGCTTGAAGGTAAGAACACAGCTTATCTGAAATATTTGTCTTAACTTGTTGATGTATGTTCTATTTTAAAAATATATTTTATTGGATATTTTATTTATTTACATTTCAAATGTTATTCCCTTTCCCAGTTTCCTGTCTGGAAACCCCCTATCCCAGCCTCCCTGTCCCTGCTTCTATGAGGATGCT
>JADRCD010177126.1:0-12122 GCA_019843815.1 Montemys delectorum
CTGCCTCTGCCTCCCAAGTGCTGGGATTAAAGGCGTGCGCCACCACTGCCCTGCTAAAATAAGTTTTTAAAAAGCAAAAAGTACTCCTCCAAGTAGGAACTGGGGTGGGATCAGCAACATGCCTGTGAGTGATGTTCTCAAAACCTACAAGGAAGCTCTGAGGACCTGGGCCAGGAAACAGCTGCTACTAGCATGGGATTTTCAACCAATGCCGGGCTGCATTCCTCTTCTAACTTCAGAACTAAGAACTTTATAACTATCCAATATTTTGCTTTTTAATCAGGCTCTGGGAGGCTGGGTTTAAAATGATTAAAGATAGGATATGGGGTAGTTCAGAGAAAAAAGTAAGAAAGGAATTTTTTTTTTCTTTTTCTTTTCTTCAAGGCTCTCTGTGTAGCTCTGGCTGTCTTGGAACTCACTCTGTAGACCAAACTGGCCTCAGACTTAGAGATCCATCTGCCTCTCAAGTACTGGGATTAAAGGTATGTGCCACCACTACCTGGCAGGAAAGTAAATCTTAATTCTCCTGCACGCATAGGGAGGCATGGGTAGGCTGGTAAATGGGAAGCTCTTCTGGGGCCAACAGATGCGACTGCTTCTCCTCTCTTAGGCCCTTTTTATCCCAAAGCTACACAAAATGAAGTCCGGCAGCAGCAGCCAGCCAGCCCCTTGAGCCATCTTATCTGTTATTCCGGTCTCCTCAAACATTTGTTGAATGCTCACTATGATTCAGACCCTTAGGAATCCCGTGCTGAGTAAGCATTGTGATTTTGATGTTTGCTGTGTTCTCCTTAAATCTTTTGTCCCCGTTTCCCTGGTGACTGCTTTTCTCCCATTCTGGGCTTACCTCTATTCTCTAGTTCTGAGTTCTGATGACTTGCATCATTTTTTAAAATGGCAACTCACTGCAATAGATGAGTTTCTAATATAACAACCCCTTCCCATCTTTTCCAGTCTCCACTCTTCTTCAGGACAGGGACCCCCCGATCTTCATTCATCAATACTGCATGACTCCCTCTAGGGCCCTTCTTGCCAGGCCAGTGGTTGTAGAGCTATATGAATTCCATGGAAATGCTGGCCTCCACACAAGGCCTTCTAATTGCATTTGCTTTAAAAAAAGAAAGCCCTGTTAGTGAGCCCTCTGACTTAACTGCTTCCTCCTCCCCCCCCACCTCAACTGCCTGATGATTACTGGTTTCCTTGGGGATATCTGTGTTCTGTGATGGGATTGACCCCACTTCTAGCTCAAAGAGAAGCCATTTCAAGGAATTGCACTGAGAATTCTGGGACCTAGGGGTTCTCTTCTTTGCAGGGCTTGGCGACTTGAGGTTGTGAGGCTCCAAGATTCATCATGATGAAACTTTTAGGAACCACTGTTGGCAAAGCCCAAGGGGAATATGAACAATGGACCCAGGATGTGCTATGGATTCTGAATAAAACTGTGTCTGAATCAATCCTACCACTGAACCAGTGTATGGAACAAGCCAATGAACTCTAATACCTACTTTTGTTCTTGTTTGAGACAGGGTCTGGCTATATGGCTCTGGTTGGCTTAGAACTCACAGAGCTCCATCTGCCTCTGCCTCCTAAGTGCCAGAATGAAAGGAATGCTAGACTATGCCCAGCTCTAAAACAGAGTTTTGAAAATATTTAAAATTTTCTGTTCCTTAAAAAAGCTTACCTTAATCCCAGCACTTGGGAGGCAGAGGCAGGTGGATTTCTGAGTTCGAGGCCAGCCTGGTCTACAGAGTGAGTTCCAGGACAGCCAGGGCAATATGGAGAAACCCTGTCTCAAAAAACCAAAAAAAAAAAAAAAAAGCTTACCAAGTCAGATATATCTGTAGCCCAGGTATTCTGCAGTACGTGCTCCCTGACTCCCAATACTAGGTTATAGATATTCCTTGGTGTTGGTCACCTTTGTATTCAGGGAGGGATTCCATCCTGAGCAGCAAGTACCTTTCTTTACCTTTTTCCTAGGCAGATGACAAATATGTGTATCGTTGTGATTTTTAAATATGTTTTAATTTTTTTTGGGGGGGGGTTAGTTTTTTCGAGACAGAGTTTGTCTGTATAGCCCTGGCTGTCCTGGAACTCACTCTGTAGACCAGGCTGGCCTTGAACTCAGAAATCCATCTGCCTCTGCATCCTAAGAGCTGGGATTAAAGGCGTGTGCCACCACAGCCTGTTGAAGATCGAGGTTTGTTTTTTTTTTCCCCTCGAGACAAGGTTTCTCTGTATAGGCCTGGCTGTCCTGGAACTCACTCTGTAGACCAGGCTGGCCTAAACTTTTTTATGTTTAAAAAATTATTTGACATGGGATGCTTGAGATGGCTCAGAGGTTAAGTGAGTGTGCTGCTCCTGCAGAGGACCTGGGGTTATTTCCCAGTGCTCACATGGCAACTCCTAACCACCTGGAACTCCAGCTCCAGGGGAACCTAATGCTTCTAACCTCAGCTCACATACTCATGGGAACCTATGCTCCTCTCACATACACACAATTGAAAACAAATATCAAAAAAAAGAAAAAAAACAAACCAACTTTGCCATGCCCCATTGAGGAGGTAGAGATGAACTGCTTTCTCCTTGAATGTCAGCTGACCTTGATTTGCTTTTAGAGACTAGAATATGGAGGAGCAGAGGGGTGCATGACTTCATCATAAAAGACATTCCTGTTTTTGCCTTTCAGTGCACATGTTCCTGAGGGAAATCAACTCCATAAAAATGGTCAAGTCCCCTAGGGAAAGGACCAGAGGGAGAAAACCCAAGGCCACCCACCATAACCAGCCTCAGCTTTCCAGAGCTATGAATGAGCCAGGAGGAGGCTCAGGTAAGAACTACTGTGGCCAAGCTCTTGAACACACCATGTGCAAAACTCCAAAACTGCTCAAGTTAGCCAGAGTGCCCAGCTTGTGAGCTGGTTACTAATCCCAGTCAGATGCGTACAAGTGTTCACATTTACATCCTTAGGTGCGGTGACCTGAAGGAGGGAGAATGAAACATTTCAGGGGATTCCATCTGAGTTTTCCTTTAGGGCAGTGGTTCTCAACCTGTGGGTGGAGACCCCTTTGTGGGTTAACCAACCCTTTCATAAGGGTCATGTATCAGATATCCTGCATATCAGATATTTAAAATTCATAACAGTAGCAAAATTATAGCTATGAAGTATCAACAAAATGGTTAGGGGTCACCACAACATGAGGAATTGTCCTAAAGGGCCACAACATTAGAAAGATTGAGAGGTGCTGTTCTAGGGCTTGTCCAAAACAAAAGGGCTGTCACAGACAGTCCTGATTCTTGTTTTCAGAAGGTACCTTATTTGTGCCATGCCTAGGAATGGTTAAAGTGCCTCCCTTCTAACTCCATTTATTTAAAATACATATTCAGATTAAGGGCCAATCAAGGTGTTTGTTTATGCTAGTTTAAATGCAGCCAGCAAGCCATTTTTTTCAATGTCTCCCTTCAAAATAAGGTCATTCATGTCCTATGGTATATGTGAGCATTTCAGGACTGACAACTAAGAATTCTATCCCAACCAGAAGGATTAGACATTGTGTTAAGGGCCACTCTGGAAGGCACTGCTTGACTAGGGCCGTTCCTACCAGGGTCTCCGAAGCTTCATAGCACTTGAGTTGTCAGAGTCACAAACAGCAGTGGACAGGCAAGCATTTTGCTATTTATTTATTTATTTATTTATTTATTTATTTATTTTTGAGACACGGTCTCATTGTGTAGATCTGGCTGTCCTGGAACTCGCTCCGTAGACCAGGCTGGCCTCAGAGATCCACCTGTCTCTGTCTCTCTCGTGCTGGGAATAAAGGTGTGCATCACCCCATTTGTTTATCATTCTTTTTGTTTGTTTGTTTGTTTTTTCGAGACAGGGTTTCTCTGTGTAGCCCTGGCTGTCCTTGAACTCAGAAAGCCACCTGCCTCTGCCTCCCAAATGCTGGGATTAAAGGCGTGCGCCACCCCCCCCCCCACCTGCTTGTCATTCTTATTCCATCTTTAGTATTAGTTAGGGTCATGAGTTGTATGAAAATATATAATTTAATTCTCAAATCATAGCTTTGTTTTTCTTTTTCCTAAAATTTACCATAAAAAGAATCAAAGGCATATATTTTGTAGCACATGGAAGACACAACGTTCTGGAATGAAGGCAGAGATATTAGCCTTGTATAAAAACCACCTTATCCCAGAGAAAAAGGAGGCAGTGAGAGCAAGGGTACAGGAAACCAGCAAAATGTCCTGGGAGAACTGCTCCCGCTCTGGAGAATGTGCTGTCAAGTGCTGTGTGGCCGGGTGACTTGGACTGTCTGTCTCGTACAACTGCTCCCTGGGTAAAGGTGGGCTCACTTGGCTTAAGAGAAGCAACAACGCAGAAATAACTAGACGACACATAGTCCGGCAGCGCAAGAGAGGCAAAAAGCAGGCTGTGGAGTGACCCATCTATTCCCGGATTCCCAGCCAGCATGAGGCGAGGCTTCCTGTAAGACTGTCTCTCACAGATGTATTGGAAAATGGTTCACTTTCTGGAGTTTAATCTTTTCTTCTCACCAAAGGGATGAGTGAAATTCACTGGGAACAGGCTGCTGGACAGTGTTCCACTCTTCCGGCCACAATTTGAGTTTATCTTAGGAATTCAAACATAGGTCAAAAATAGTCACGTTCTGGGAGGACAGTGGCCAGCCACTCAGCAGAGACAGCTTAGACCTTGCTTGTACAGCACTGTGGAAAATACTTTAATAAATACAATTATCCCCGGATTTACCCACGCCACCCCAGCCTGCCGGCATGGCCAAGATGGTCCACAGTTCACTTGGGTATCATTCGGTGGTCATAGACCCCCAAGTTTCCAGAACACTGGTGGGCAGGGACTGTGGAGTCAGTCTTGGGTGGCTGCTGTCGACGTACCAGCGAGTCCTTCCAGGTAGTGGGGCCCCAGTCATCACGGGCAAAGGTTTTTTTTTTTTTTTTTCAGCTGCCCTGTGACAACTGGGTTTCACATTTCCTGAAACTAGACCTGTGGAAAGAGTCCCTGCAATGAGAGAGAGAGAGAGAGAGAGAGAGAGAGAGAGAGAGAGAGAGAGAGAACACAGAAGGATTGATTAGCTTTTTAAAAGAGATGGTTGGGAGAAAATTATGAACCAGAAAGCTAGCTACCTGAGACCTGAGACCCATTCATACAGTTCACCCTCCCAACCCCATACCCCCCCCCCCCCACCAGCTACATTGGATGGACTTGGAAATCCACTGGCACAAAGCCAATAAGAAGGGGCTTGGAGAGGTCAGGGGAAGGTTTAGGCTGAATGCAAACCTCAGATTAGCTGGAGGCCTGCCTCTAGGCCCTCACTGCACCCTGGGCTGTCTGCTTTCTGCCAAGAGCAGCTGAGCAAGCTGGATTTGTGGTGCCCCCATGATCTCTGATGCCCATAAAGAATCCACGCTGGCCCCCTTCTTACCTCTTCTGACTGTCAATTCTGAATATGGGCTTGTAGAGCTCTGGGATTTTCCGCTCAATCATGGGCCTGAGGCTGTCCCTCAGCTTGTGATAGTTCTTCTTCAGTTCCTGCTGGTACTCCCGCTGCTCTGCGGTAATGAGCCGCCTGTTCTTCTCTACGGCCTCGCCACATCTGAGGGAGAGAGAGAGGAGGTTGCACATCCTCGGTGTTTGTGCTTTAGTGACAGGGAAAACAGTAACAATCAGTCTGCTATTGTCCAAATGTTTCCTCATGAAGGCACAGAGCTCAAGCGCTAGCTGTCAGCCGATGGGCACTGGGGATGCGATTGCATCATGGGGCTGTGGACCTCATCCACGAACTAGTCTTTTGATAGGGTCCTAGTCTGATGGGCAACTGGGAAGAAGCCGGAGGCAGCACCTCAGTGAGGGGAGTGTGAGTCCTTGAGGTGACCTTGGGAGTACATCTTGTCATCAGCCTCATCATCCCTTTTTTTCTTTTTTCTTTTTTTACATCCTGGCCACTGTGAGACGAACAGCCGAAAACAAACTCCCGACCATGCTGTTCTGCCGAAGCAATGGATCCCAACTGATCATAGACTGAAACCCCAGAGACTGTTTACTCCTGGCAAATGATTTTAGTCACCACGAGATAAAGTTTAGAACCGCAACCTCTAATGTGTGTGTGTGTGTGTGTGTGTGTGCTCGAGCAGTGTATGTAAACATGTATGATATGCATATGCCTGTGCTAGCACTCACAGGTCAAAGGAGGACAGGAGGTAGCCCCCTCTATCACATCTGCCTTATCCCTTTGAGCAAGGTCTCTTACTGAGCCCAGGGATTATGATTTTTGCCGTGGCAGTCCAGCGAACCTTAGAGATACCAGTCTTTCAGTCTCCCCTTACCCTCATTGCTAGGGTTACGGGAAAGTGTGGGACCGTGCCCTGCTTGTTACAGGAGGGATGGGCTGGGAACTCAAGTCCTTATATGTGTACAGCAAGTGCACTTTCCCACTGAGGCATCACTGTAGCCCCACTAAGAGTGCTTTCAACCCTGGTGAGCTATCAGAGCTTTCAAGAAGCAGACTGTTAGGCCCTGCTTCAGAGTCAGAACTGTGGGGTTCTGCCTAAACTGGGCATTTAGCTCAGAGCCTTGAAGAAAGCTAATTTACTTGGGCTAATGGGCTTGGAAAAATTATGCCCAGAGAGGTGGAATACAAACTTGCTATGAGCACAAGGCCTTTAATGAGAAAGCTGTTTTGCAAAATTGAAATCTGATGTTTGCACCACACCAGGCATTAAACTAAGAACCATCCCTGATTATTTAAGTCCTGAGGCATCAGGAACCTATAATAAGTACCCCCACCACACACACACTTTCTTAGGGTGCATGTCCAACCCACAGGAGGGCAATTCCTGCTTAAGATGAGTTTGTGAGAGAAATGACAAGCCCAAATTTGCAGATTCAAAAGATGAGCAAAGTGTTGAGTAAGAAAGAGAGAGAAGCCGTAAGCCCAGTGTGGCATGTGCCTTTCTTTAATCCTAGCACTGGGGAGGCAGAGGCAGGCAGATCTCCAGGAGCTGGAGGGCAGCCAGGTCTACACAGGGAGACCCTGGCCCCCCAAGAGAAAAGGAATTAGAGATAACAGAACGAAGTAAGAAAAAAAACCAAACAAGTGAGGGTAGTCAGAGAACCCTCATCAGAACAACTCATCAAATAGTAACAGAGGAGAGACAGAAAGAAATCAATAAACAGGTTAAGGTAGACACCACTGGGAACCAACGAGAATGGTAATGATAACTGCCCAGAGCTGAAAACAGGGCTGACTGCCCCACTGAACAGATTACAGCTCACCCCTCTGTGGCAGAACTGCAGAGTATTAACTTAACACAAAGAAAAATCCTCAAACCCTGTGGTTATCTGACTTTTGGGACTAAATAATTGCGTCCTGATTCGGCCTCAGCTCTAGAAATTTTCCATCTATAACTGCTCCTCCAGGCAGAGCACGGGGACAGAGCGTGTCCAAGGGAGTGGGGTGGGGTCAGCCAGACAAGCGGAGAAGCTCACTGCACCAAGAGTATATTTTCTTGTTAGTCACTACAGGTGAGATGAAGGGCAAAGAGCTGTGCTTGTGCCCATGAGCAAGCATGTGTATGCGTGTGTGTGCGTGTGTGTGTGTGTGTGTGTGTGTGTGTGTGTGTGTGCATGTATGTGTGCATAAGAAGCTGCACTTGGCTCAAATTTCTTCTTAGCACCCTAACTCAGCTATCCTTAGGGTGTTACAGGAGACCCAAGGTCACAGGGGTCATCCATTGTTAACTTGATTCCTAGAAACCTCATGCCTTTTAACACTGTCTCTCCTGAGAGCATATGGAACTGTTTCCATATACACCATGCACACAGAGTAAGTTCCTTTTTTTTTTTTTTTTAACCCAAACCCTCTTAAAAACCACCAACTTCACACTTTGTTGTCTGACTCTGAGCCATTGTATGCACTGCTGGGGCAGTGGCTATACATTCCTGTAAAGGTGCTTTGAATATGGCTGTCTCTAATTCAAATACAAAAAGTAAAATGTAAGTCACTTAATCCTTCTAAAAATTATTTTTTATTTTATTTTACTTAATCTTTTAAAATCATTTATTTTTAATTGTGTGTGTGTGTGTGTGTGTGTGTGCTTGCTTATGTATACACATGACTGCAAGTGCCTGACGAGGCCAGAGGTATTGGATCTTTCTGGAGCTGGCTTTACTTACCTTTGCCTCCCAAGTGCTAGGATTAAAATCATGTGCCACACCTGGCTTATGGCTTCTCTCTCTTTCTAACTCTGCACTTTGCTCATTTTTTGAATCTATAAGTTTGGCTTGGGTTCACAGTGGTGGCGCACACCTTTAATCCCAGTGCTTGGGAGGGGCAGGTGGATTTCTGAGTTTGAAGCCAGCCTGGTCTACAGAGTGAGTTCCAGGGAAGCCAGGGCTTCACAGAGAAACCCTGTCCAGAAAAAACCAAAAACCAAAAACCAAAACCAAAACAGAAAAGTTGGCTTGTTGTTTCTCTCACTAACTCATCTTAGGCAGGAATTGTCTCCTGTGTGGGTGGCTGTGCCCCCTAAGAAAGTGTGTGCTTGGAGTGACAGGCAGTTGTGAGCAGTATGGGTGCTTGGGGCCAAACTCAGGTTCCTTGAAAAAGAACAGTACAGACATTTAACTGTGGAACCATCTTTCCAACCCCCAAAATCACTTAATACTTACACTTTGTTAATTGTATTTGTATGTGTGGTGTGTATGCACATGTGTATGCAGGGACATGTGTAGAAGCCAGAGGAAGACATCAGGATTTTTCTTGAGACAGGGTCTCTCTTTTTTTTTTTTTTTTTTTTTTTGGTTTTTTTTCGAGACGGGGTTTCTTTTTGTAGCCCTGGCTGTCCTGGAACTTACTCTGTAGACCAGGCTGGCCTCGAACTCAGAAATCCGCCTGCCTCTGCCTCCCAAGTGCTGGGATTAAAGGCGTGCGCCACCACAGCCCCGGCTGAGACAGGGTCTCTTTACTGACTCTGGAACTCCGCTGGTGACCAACAAATCCCGTGCCATTGCCCTGTGTCTGCCCCACCCCTCTGCTGGGGGTCACAAGTGCATGCACAGTGACATTAAGGTTTTTATGTAGGTAGCAGGGATTTGAACTCAAGACCTCGTGCTTGCACAACACGAGCTCTTACCCACCGAGCCACCTCCCAAGCCCCAAGTCTCTGTAGGAATGAGAACAATCAGATTAAGTGAGAGAAAATACAGAAACGTCTGCAGTGCCTCCGATGGTCTAGTGAGTCCGGGAGGGGAGGGAGGAGACGCGTGTGACATTTGTCTGTCTGCGTTTATGGACCTTTCAGGCATTTCCTCTTAGGAGAAAGCAGAGAAGACTTTGTCCTTACTTGGCAGCCATCGAAGAGCGCCAAGAGGCTGGAGTGCTGACTGCTGCCTGCCAGGCTGCCAGGCCTTCCGGCCGAGTCTCGTCAGCTCCAGCTGAGTCAGAAGCCACTGTCCTGGGGCAGGAGAAGCCACTACAGACTTGGCCAAGGCCGTGTCAACAGAGCCATCCTTACGGGAAGGCTGGCTGGGTCTCCTTGGAGCTCTGGGATATCTACCAGCCTCTTGGGAAGCTGAGGTGACAGAGCCCACTGAAGGGGAGGCCCAGCAGTAGGCTACCCCGTCTGCCAGCGAGTCACCTCTGCCACCTGGAAGCAAGCACTTGACACTGTCGTCCATGTTCTCAAACAGTGACAGCTTCCTCATTGGACTTGGAAGCAGCAATCAAGTGGGAGAGGGAAGCTTCAGCCACTGCTTTGAGGGGAAACTTATATGTCCTTACACTCATTTTAAACACAAAGCTTGATGAGCTGCCATTTCTGATCTGTCCGGAATGAAGAAAAGGGAGGTTAACTGTGGTTGCGTCTTAGATGTGGTAGTGGCTGGAAGCATTTTATCTATGGCCTTTCTGCGTTAGGATGTCACCTCTCCACACCGGTGGGTGGGACAGAGTGTATGCTGGGTCAGGTGGCAAGCTGGCATGGAGAGCCAGTTCAGAATGGCTGTTTGAGCATACATGCCCAGCAGGGACTGGCTAGGGCACTTCATCTTTGTCGAGTCTTGGTAAGGGTTCACTGAAGGGACTGAGCAATCCAGCAGAGGGAGTTGGTATGAACACTAAAAGCACCCCTTCTCTCAGCAAACTTCCTATTCTGTTGATATTCTACCCAGGGCTAATGTGGCTCTCATCCTTCCCAGCCTGGCCTGCTCTTGAGCTGGCCGTGGAGGCAGCAGAACTGGCATTCCTGATTGAGTCTGACAGCCATGCCATCTTCCTGACAGTCATGGTTCCCTCTTACCATCATCTTTCTTCTTCCACCTGAATATTTGAGACAAATAGTAGGTGATATTTTCCCATAAAGCCTATCCCAGCCCATAATGGACCTGCCCTTTCTGATCTGTGGATTCCTGTATCTGGAATGTTCTCAGTACATGCTACACTGTGTTGCTACTCAGTAATGTAATGCTTCATCTTGTCATCACTGACACAGGGATGCCCAGACCTAATACCCAGAGCAGACAACTCTTACTACATACCCAAGGGCTCCGTGAGGTTCCTGCAAGGCCTGCCCATTATCAACTTCGTAAGCCTTCAACCATAATGAGTTTTAAATGAAAAGGACTGTGAAAAAAAGTCCTTCTAAATAATTAGCCAAATATTTTTTCTAAAAACTTTTGCTACAAAAATATCTATTATTAAGCTGGGCATGACGGCACACACTTTTTAGATTTTTTTTTTTTTTTTTTTTTTTTTGTATTTTTGAGACAGGGTTTCTCTGTGTAGCCCTGGCTGTCCTGGAACTCACTCTGTAGACCAGACTGGCCTTGAACTCAGAAATCTACCTGCCTCTGCCTCCCAAATGCTAGGATTAAAGGCGTGCGCCACCACTGCTTGGCACGGCACACATTTTTAATCCCAACACTCCAGAGCCAAAGGCAGGAGGATCTCTAAGTTTGAGGATAGCTATTTAACACAGGGAGTCCCAGGCTACTCAGAGGTACATTGTGGGACATTGTCTCAGAAAGAAGGAGTGAGGGAGGGAGAGAGAGAGAGAGACAGAGACAAAGACAGAACAAAAGCCAATAAAGTACTATGTAGTAAAGAAAATGTACCTTGTAGCAGAATTGCTACCAAAAAGGAAACCAAGTACACCAACATTACTAGATGCCATCTATTGTATCTACCCATTTCCAAATATCTCTGCTTCATTGCAGGGAGAAGTGCTCTCACACAGCAAAGTTGGGCGTTTCTCCAGAAAGCTTATGATGAGGCACTATCTCTCACTTCACCCGACGGCAGCCCTCCAGGGCTGTCACTAAATTGGGCAAACTAACTTTTAGCCTCCCTTCTCCCTGCCCACCCTGCAGGATTACTCCTGTCCTCGGACGCGGTCGCTACGCCAAGGTTCTGGATGTAAAGGCAGTTGGTACATTTGACATTTGTCTCTCTTATAATGAAGTGGCATCTCACACCATCTCATCCTCATTTTCTTTCAGGGCCACTGGAGACTTGAGGGAACTCTCTGTGTTGCAAAAATCACAAGCCTCTGGCCAAAGAGCCGTTTCCGTCTGGGCGGAAGCAGCTGCCCTGAAGGCCAGCCGCACACTCAGGAAGGTAGAGGAGGCCGGCCTCGCATGGGAATGTGTCGTCGTCATCTTTGCAAAAGCCCAGCTTTAGAACTCTTCCTAGTTTTAGGCTTCTAAAGTAAGCCACTGTATGATCTGCAGAACTACCGACTATGAAACGCAAACGGCTTCGACTTAGTGCGTCAGTGACTACCAGCCCAGACAGAAGCAGAGATGGCCAAGAGCCAGAAGACCTGCTGCAACTCAGTCCTGCTGCCAACTGGCTGTGTGGCCATCAGTAAACTCATCTCCCATCCCCAAACCTGCCATGCCGCGTGTGTAAGGCAAAGATGATGTTATCTGCCTTACAACTCGACAGTGAGGCCCAGTGCCATGGTAGCCACGACGCAGCCCGCACAAGAAGTCTTAGTTTCTTAGTGGTAGTACAAGCACTGTTGCTCACTGTCCTGGACCTTACCATTCAGCGTGTGTGTGTGTGTGTGTGTGTGTGTGTGTGTGTGTGTGT
>JADRCD010177128.1:6281-23235 GCA_019843815.1 Montemys delectorum
AGGAGGAGGAGGAGGAGGAGGAGGAGGAGGAGGAAGAAGAAGAAGAAGAAGAAGAAGAAGAAGAAGAAGAAGAAGAAGAAGAAGAAGAAGAAGAAGAAGAAGAAGAAGCTACAAAATTCCTGACAAGAATTTCTTTCTGCTTTGCTTTTGGTTCAGTGGAGAGAAACATATCCCATAATCCTCATCACTTAAGCAAAGCCCCAACCCCTTTCCCTAGCTGTTGCCCTCAATGTGAGTCTTGCTACTTTTTCTCAATATGGGTAAGCCACTCCCAATTTTTCCTGAATGATATAATTACAAAACCTGTAACTGGAGACTGGGTCATTGGAGGACACTGGAATCAACTGTGAACATGTATATGGGACAAGGGCTCCTGTGACTCAGTGAAGATGGCTGCTTCTTTGGGATATCTCTGAGCTTCATCATCAGGATTATGTTGGTTTGACTGTAAATTGGAGAAGCCAATGGACAGTGCAGGAGTTGCCCACTTTGAAGCTCTCCCAGCACCACAACGATGTGATGCATTTAGATCTCTGAGGTGAGCTTAAGAGGGACACAAGCAATAAACTCCAGAAAGAAAGTTTAAAACCAAAGATAAACAATCTGTTTTACAGACGAATAAATGGGTCCGTGTTCCGAGCATTCTCTTTCATTAATCAAGTTAACAAATGCATCAACGAACTGAACTGCTAGCAAACAATTACCAATAAAATAGAACTTTCCATTCTGATCTGCCTCTATCCAATAGGTACAGTGTTGGACAAACTAATTTTTAAAGATCAAACCCAGGGCACCATGCATACTTGGCAAATGCTCTCCCGTTGAACTGAATACCCTACCTGCTCCAAATATAACTAGTGCATTTTGCGCTTTCAGGATAACGTTTCTAAAGCTGACTGTGCACTCGTTCACTTGAGAGCCTTACTCTCCTTCTCAAGCTCACTAAGCAATATCAACTCTAAACAACTACAACGATCTCTGTTATCCTTGCCTACACATACTGCTGTCATTTCCAACTATCTCCAGGTGTTTTAAAAAAATGTTTGGGGCAAACAATGAAATTATTAAACAAAAATTGAGGCAATGTGCCAAGTTTCAGAGAGGAAGAAAAGAGAAATTGCTCTCTTCGCCCCACCCATGGAATATGGAAATGATAAAAAGAAATATTGACTATAATCCAAACTCCTGCTGAAGGCAAGAATGTGCTTCAGATAGGCATCTAGGACATTGTAGCCCTTGGTCTTCAATGTCTCCACCCCCCACCTTGGAATGATTCATTTCTACAATCTGGTTTAGCTGGCCTTCCTCATCTACAACTGTCACAGAGCTGGTCTATTATGCAAAACAAGATGAATTTCCCAGCAGTACTTCTGAAATCTTTCTCATGAGACATTGTGCAAGGAAACTTGCCCTTTGCCATATAGCACAGCATAATATTGTGTAAAGTGTAGATTAATATTGCATGTGTCTCAAGATCAATTATCTGACAAGCTTAGCTATATAGAATGCACCTGGTAATAAGTAGGAAAATAATCAGTTATTTGAACGACTAAAGGAATCTTTCATATGTATGTGTACATGTATGTTTTCATATGTGTGCAAGTGCACTGATCTGCATGTAGAGGCCAGTATCCACCTGCAGGTGTTGTTCCTCTAGTGTCATGTAGCTTGCTTTTGTTGGTATGTGTTCATGTAGGTTTGTGTGCATGTGTGCACTCAGGGTGTGCATTCACACATGTATTCATACATGCACAGGCTGGAGACCCATGCATTCCTCAGTTGCTGCCTACCACACATTTTTGGTTTTGGGGTTTTTTTTGTTGTTGTTTTGTTTTTTGAGACAGTCTCAAGTTCACCAGTTCATCGAGGTTAACTATCTAGTTAGCTCCAGGGGTCTGCCTGTATCTCCTCATTCCACCCACACCCCAGTGCTGGGTTGATACATGCATGCCCATGTGCCAGCTTTCTATGTAGATGCATCTCATCTATTAGATAAATTGAATCCTTACCATGTGCTACACACCCCACTGTCACCCTCTCCCTTAGATGGCCGAGGCCTGAAGGATAGGCTGCTTATTCCTGATGGGATTCTAAAAGCTACTCTTAATCTAAGGCAGCCAGCAAAGATGCAGGATAAGAAACCAGAGTTCTCACCCTCTGCAGGTGCACTGTAGTCCCATTGGTGTTTATGATGTGATAGAGGGAGGTGATGAGTCACAACCCCAGAGTCTCATTGCCTCTATTTATTATGTCAATCAGTAGAAATAATAGAGATGAGAACCTGAGGATGCAGCCTCTTAATATAAGGCTAGTCACCTGTTGTTGACATTATGAATCAGATATTGAATTGTTTTCCTATATTTCCTGGTATTATAAAACTCAAAGCCAAGATGATGATCCATTTCACTAACATGAAAGAATCCGTAACAATTCTTTTGTCTGCTGCATCTTATTCTCGTGCTTTTTGTCTAGTTCTTCCCACCTATTCTGAATTTATAAGCTATCAGATTATTTTAGTCTATTTTCTGCTGTTATAACAATATTGCCGACCTTGAATATTTATAAAGAAAAGTCACTTATGTGTCTCAGAATTCTGGAGCCTAGACCTCCAACATAAGGAGTCTGCATAATCTTGGCTTCTGGTAAGAATCCCAAGCTGTACAAGGCCTGATGGGAAAACAAGAGAGCAAGCAAGTCCATGGGGAGCAAGGGTTTGTGCGAAAGAGTGAAGGAGACATTGGACTTGTTCTGAAACAGCCTGTTATTATACAACTAACACACTGCCATGGGAGTATTACTGACTCCTTCAACACAGGATCCAGTTACCTCTTAAAAGTCCCAGTACCTGGGGCTGGAGAGATGGTTCAGCAGGTAAAAGTACTGACTGTTCTTCCAGAGGTCCTGAGTTCAAATCCCAGCAACCACATGACAGCTCACAGCCATCTGTAATGAGATCTGACACCCTCTTCTGGTGTGTCTGAAGACAGCTACAGAGTACTTACGTATAATAAATAAATAAATCTTTTTAAAAAAGTCTCAGTACCTCTATCACTAGAGACTGAATATCTAGTATGCACATTTAGGGAACAGAAAAGTCATATTATATGTAACTCTTAGTCTAAGTAAAAACTCATAATCTGCAATTAGTTATTAACTAGAATCTATAGAATATTCATTTATCTGAGTATTTCCACTTCCTAGCAGGATCAAACATATCAGTGTGTGTATGTGTACATGCATGCATATGGGTGTACATGCATGCATGTGTGTATCTGTGTATACGTGCATACAAGTACGTGTGTGTACATACAAGCATGTGTGTATTCATGTGTACATGCATGCATGTGTGTATGACTGTTAGTTTAAATTCAGATGACAAAACTGGACATGGTGGTGCATATCTATAATCCCTGTTCTGGAGAAGTATGGGCAGGAGGATCAGGATTCAAGGTCATCCTTAGGTACACAGAGAGCAACAACAACAACAAAATAATAATAATACATCATAACTCATTTTTTAGATTGGGCTTTACCATATGGGCAGTGTTTTGTAACTTTTCTGGGGTGCCATGAGCAAACATCTATTCACCCCCAGATAGCAAGGCACTACAACAGACTAAAGAAACAGTTCTACCCCAGGCTAGCTTAGGGCAACAGTGAGTTCAATGACGTCATTTATGGTGGTTTAGTTGAGGAATCACAGGGGAATATACCAAAGTCCCGCTGCGGCACAGGTGTAGACTCCCAAGAGCTGCATCCCTATGGCTCCCTGCTCAGCTCCAGGCAGGCAGCGCCACTCCTCCCAGCCAGTCTCCTCTCTCTAGCAATTCAACGCTTGTGCAACCCAGGGGAGAAGCCTTGTCCATCTAGCTGGGCAGTTTCCTGAGAAATGAGTTCTGTTTATGCAAGAGCCTTCATACTCAATTCCCTTTCCCTCCTGAGTCTTTTTTTTTTCTTTTTCTTTTTTATTAGATACTTTCTTTATTTACATTTCAAATGTTATCCCCTTTCCTGGTTTCCCCTCTGAAAACCTGCTATCCTATCCCCACTCCTGCTGTTCACCAACCCACCACGCACGCCTGCTTCCCTATCCTGGCATTCCTCTACACTGGGGCATCAAGCTTTCTCAGCTATGGCAGGCTCCTGTCAGCATGCACTTGTTGGTATCCGAAATAGTGTCTGGGTTTGGTGACTGTATATGGGATAGATTCCCCAGGTGGGGCAGTCTCTGGATGGTCTTTCCTTCAGTCTCTACTCCACACTTTGTCTCTGTATCTCCTCCCACAGGTATTTTGTTCCCCCTTCTAAGAAGGACCTAAGCACCCACACTTTGGTCTTCCTTCTTTTTGAGTTTCATGTAGTCTGTGAATTGTATCTTGTGTATTCCGAGCTTTTGGACTAATATCCACTTCTCAGTGAGTGCATACTGTGTGAGTTCTTTTGTGACTGATTACCTCACTCAGCATGATATTTTCTAGTTCCATCCATTTGCCTAAGAATTTCATGAAGTCATTGTTTATAATAGCTGAGTAGATTATCCATTGTGTAGATATACCACATTTTCTGTATCCATTCCTCTGTTGAGGGACATCTGGGTTGTTTCCAGTTTCTGGCTATTATAATTAAGGATGCTACGAACATAGTGGAGTATGTGTCCTTGTTATATGTTGGAGCATCTTCTGGGTATATGCCCAGGAGTGGTATACCTGGGTCCTAAGGTAATAGTATATCCATCCATTTGCCTGTGAATTTCATGAAGTACTTGTTTTTAATAGCCGAGTAGCACTCCATTGTGTAAATGTACTACCATATGCAATGTCTTAATTTCATTGCCAGACTTATCCAAGTGTGCCATGGTAGCTCCTCTGGTTCCTGAGAGACAGTCAATCACTTCTCACAGGTTACCCACAACAGAAACCTCTTTCTTCAGCTGACTAGGTGGATAGCTGCTTCCCCTTTCACCTATTTATTAAACAGGGTTTGAGGCACATGGATTTCCTCCAATTTCCTAAAAATTAACTTTCACTTTTTGGTGTCCTCGCTTAAATCCCTTTAAGTGATGAACTAGTTTATCCCTTGGCATTTTGTACTTAGCAGTGATATCAGTCTTGCTTGAGTTGCTGGTGTTTCTATGCATTCTCCGAATTTTCAAACTCAAGAGCCAAGTATCACTCCAGGAAGAGAGGAACACTGGGTTTTAAAGGAAGAGAACGTGTTCGAGCTTACTCCAGAAGTTAACCGAAGGGTTCCGTGGTTTCCGGTAATTCCAGAAATGATTTCCAGCATGTTGTGTTAAACCCCTGAAAGAGAATCTTTGAAACAATTATGGAACACACTTCTGTTCTGGTCCCTGGTGTTTGGGAGCTTTGAGAACTCAAGACTTGTTCTGTACCAGTCTCAGTGCTAGGAGCTGCTATGATCGCACTATGCAATACAAGGTAAAAAGCCGATGCTGGTCCATGGGTAGGGCTACAGACAACCTTGAGAAGATGTGACAAGCAAGCCTCAGATGACAAATCTGAGCATCTTTCAATTACAGCAGTGATTAATTAGAGAGAGCGTGAGGTCCATATGGCCACAGAGAAGCATTAGGGAAACAGAGATGTTATACATGCAGGCTTTTCTCTTCACCAGGAGGGATGTACATATCTGTCTTCTATTCAGAAGTCTGGAGTGGATAATGTTTAAGAGCCTGGTGATATTTTGCTGCTCTGTAGAACCAGGCTTCACCTTCACCCTGAGTATTGTTTCTCTGTCAATGGAACCCATTCTTGTGGAAGAGGTCACAGGTACTTTGCAAAAGAAATATATTTTGCAAAAGAGTTTAGATTTGGTCATTTATTATGATAATTGTCATGAGGAAACCTTTTCCCAAAGTCATATTGTGCTTACATATGTCAAAAATAAACTGCTTAGGAGTCAGACTCCTGAAGTTTGAACCAGCCTGTCAAACTAAGTTGTATTGAACTGGGTTTTCTTTATCTCTTGTGGTTCATTTCTCTCTCAGCAGTAGAGCTTGCAGGGACCTCCAAAATTAACTAACCAGATGTAGGGCAGTGGCCTGTTCAGGCAACCTAGGCCCAGTCGAGTAATAGGTCTGAACTCTGGTGACCCAGTTGGCAATATCTTTGCCTGCAAGGGATGGAAGGAGTTTGACCATGACTCCTGGGTCCTTGGCTCCTGTTTCAGTCACAACTTCTCCCAGCTGCCCCTGTAGGAGATGTGTGCTGTCAGGTAGACAATGCCCCAAGCTCCCTGCATTCTAGCTGGACCCTACCCCCAGTCATCCAACCACAGCCAGGCATGGCCCATCCCACAGACAGATAGCCACACCTCACACAATATAAGGGGCGGTTCACTCCTCCCCTCTCTCTTGCCTTCTTCCCCTCCCTCTTGCTCTTTGTCCTCTCTTGCTTCCTTTCTTCCTCTCTTGTTCTTTGTTCTCTCTCTCTTGCTCTCCTCTCTTGCTTTCTTCCTCTCCTTTCTCTCTCTCTCCTTTTCTTCTCCTTACACTCCTTTCTTTCTCTCTACATGCCCAGCCTATTTTCTCTTTCCTATAATAAAATATCTCACGATTATGCATTGTCTCCTTTTAACTAACTAATGCACCGTGCAGCTCCAAGTCCCAGCAGCAGAGAGACTCAGACATCAGCAGCAGAGAGCCCCAGGTCTCAGCAGAGAGACACAGGCCCCACACCCAGACTGTTTTTCACTATTACACAGGGCATCTTAAAATCCTCAAGATTTCAGAAAAGTGCTTTAAAACCACTTGAATTAGTGGTCGTGGTGCACCACATCAGTGGCACCAATACAGAGTCTGTCTGAAACATCCCTTCCCAAAGGGAACATCTTTTTAAGACTCAGGAGGGAAACAGCCATGTCAGGCTTCTGTCAGCAAGCTCTTGTTGGCATCCGCAATAGCGTCTGAGTTTGGTGACTGTATATGGGATGGATCCCCGGGTGGGGCAGTCTCTGGATGGTCTTTCCTTCAGTCTCTGCTCCACACTTTGTCTCCTGAGAGGCTCTGCCAGAGCCTGGCCTATAGATGGTGGATGCTCTCAGCCAAGCATTGGACTGAGCACAAGGTCCCCCATGGAGGAGTTAGAGAAAGGATTGAAGGAACTGAAGGGGTTTGCAGCCCTGTAGAAGGAACAACAATATCAACCAACCAGACCCACCAGAGCTCCCATGGACTAAACCACCCACCAAAGAGTACACACGGAGGGACCCATGGCTCCAGCTGCATATGTAGCAGAGGATGGCCATCAGTGGGAGGAGAGACCCTTGGTCCTGAGAAAGTTGGATGTCCCAGTGTAGGGGAATGTCAGGACAGGGAAGTGGGAGTGGGTGAGTGGGTGGGGGAACACCTCGTAGAAGCAAGGGGTGGAGGGGACGGGATAGGGGGTTTTCGGAGGGGAAACCAGGAAAGGGGATAACATTTGAAATGTAAATAAAGAAAATATCTAGGGCTGGTGAGATGGCTCAGCGAGTAAGAGCACTGACTGCTCTTCCAAAGGTCCTGAGTTCGGATCGCAGCAACCACAACATGGTGGCTCACAACCATCCATAATGAGATCTGACGCCCTCTTCTGGTGCGTCTGAAGACAGCTACAGCATATTACGACGGAGCGAGCAGGCCGGAGCGAGTAGGGCCAGCAGAGGTCCTGAATTCAATTCCCAGCAGCCACACCCATGATGGCTCATGGCCATCTGAACAGCTACAGTGTACTCATACACATAAAATAAATAAAATAAATCTTTAAAGAAAAATAAGAAAATATCGAATAAAAAATCAAATAAAAAAAGACATTGCATATAAAGCAATATGACCTTGCATCTCTGCTTAAAACAAACAAAGACACATAGCCTTGTGGATACTACAGTTGACAAGAGTCAAAAATGCTAAATGAATTCCTGATTACCCAACAATGACGTTCACAGACTGTGTCAATAACACTCCCGTGTTCCTGGAGCTTTCAGTAAGCCTCTGAGTGTCCTAGACATGAACAGGAAGCCAGATTCACCAGCAAATCAAAACACCAGCTTGTAAAAGAGATGAGCCCCCCACCCCCACCCTCCTCCAGACCTACAAGCGGGAAAACACAAAAGGAAGAAAGCTGGCATGAGATATATTTCCTGGCCAAGGAGTTGGAGTCCAATCCTGAGAACAAATAAGCAGCTCTTGTAAATTAAAAACATTTAATATTGGAATTCAGTGACTCACTGGAAATTTGAAAAATTGGCCCAAGAAATCTCCAAGATCAAAGAGACACTGGGGGAGAAACTTTGTTCCTGTTTTCTCATGGAACCACCATGAGTGGCCATCAGTGTTTGCTCCGTAACGAACAAAACCTAAACTGAAGTAACAGAGGAAAAAGGGAGCTAAGGAATGTCAAAGAAAGGAAAACTGAGGTCAATTTGCTGAAAATGTTGGATGCGAAAAGTTATCATAAACTATTTAATCCATTTTAAAAATCATTCTTATTGTATTTTATTTGTGTGGATGGCTGTTTCCTTTGAAAGCCTATCTTTGTACCATGCTCGTTCATGATGCCCTCATTCCAATAAAAAAACAAAACAAAAAAAGTAAATTACAAGGATGAGGCTTCACTAGGCAGAGAAAGGGGCACCACACAGGGAGGTGTATCCTCCTGGGTATCCTCTGGTCCCTGCCCTTTGCAGTGTAAAGAGATGGTAATGGATATGAAATCACTGATACATAGTTTTCCTTCGATATGTGAAAAGGATGTTATGTACTTTAAAATGTCAGCATTTAAGACACATCAGAATGTTTTATAATTTTTATAATATTAAACAATTCTATATATCTTAAAAATTGTATGAATGAATGCAATTTTTTTTTTTACAGAATTGTAATTTTAGGATGCCTGAAATGAAATATTTTGGAAAACACCACTTCAAGGTTGACTGGTGGCTGCAGTTTAATTTAATAAATAGACTCATACTGCCTCCTGGTGGTTAAAATGGTCAGCAACACACCTGGCACACAGCATTCAGGGGAAATTTTTTACTTCTTTTTGTTGCAGTAAATAAATAGAAAACTTTGTAAACTCTGTATACACAGAAGAAATATTCTGAAAATTAGTATTTCCAACTCAGTGGACCAAAATAAGAAAGCGTCTTGCTTCTGCTCTGATCAGCAGTACTGGATCATTTCCACAGAAAAATGTATCTTCCAGCATTCGCTTCTTTTAAAAACAACTCGCCCGTGACCTTAGCTGTGACTCACGGCATTGGAGATATGGAACCTGAAGAAGCTACCTCCTGTAGCCAGGCAGGAACCACAGTGGAGTGAGAGGGGCACCAACCCACCCACAAAGCTTTCGACCCAAAATTTATCCTGTCTACAAAAAATGCAGGCACGCACAGGGGATGGAGCAGAGACTGAGAGAATGGCCAACCAATAACCCGTCCAGCTTGAGATCCACCCCACGGGCAAACACCAATCCATGACACTATTGATGTGATGCTTGCAGACAGGAGTCTAGCGTAGTTGTCCTCTGAGAGTTTCCACCCAGCAGCTGACTCAGATGGATGTAGATACTCACAGCCGAACAGTGGATAGAGCTTGGGGACTCTTATAAAAGAGTTAGGGGAAGGATTGAGGGCCACGAAAGGGTTAGGAACTCCAGAAGAAGACCAACAGAGTCAACTAACCTGGACCCTTGGGGGCTCTCAGAGACCAATCAAAGAGCAAACATGGGCTGAACCTAGGCCTCCCCACACGTATGTAGCAGATGTGCCGCTTGGACTTCATCTTCATGCGGGTCCTCAATAACTGGAGCAGGGTGGAGGAGTGGAGGCGGGGAAGAGGTGGCTATCTCAAAAGCTGTTGCATGTCTATGGGACATGTTCTTCTGACTGAGCTGCCTTGTCTGGCCTCAGTGGGAGAGGAAGCATCTAGCCCCACAGAGATTTGATGTGCCAGGGTGCGGGGATATCCAGGGGGGACCCATGTGCTCAGAGGAGAAGGGGAGGGGGTATGGGGAAAGGATTGTGGGAGCGGTGACCGGGAGTGGGGCAGTGAGTGTGATGTAAAGTGAATAAATAGAAAAAAAATAAAATTAAAATTTAGAAAAAACTCCCCCATTAAAACAAAACAAAACAAAACGAAAAACAAAATTTCCTTGAACAGTGCCTCCGTGTGGCGAGCAGCTAGAACTACAAGCACAGTGCCGCCCCTCCTGCCCTGCACAGAGCTGAGGATCTGCTTCTCTATCTGCGGTACTGACTTCTTGAAAAGCTGCTGTAAGCATACTTTGTATTTTCTCACTGAGTGCAAACCTGGGTAGCATTTTCTTTCCATCTCGCCAAAACTTCCCTGTCAGGCTCTACCATTAGTTCTCTGAGAGCAAATCCAGTGAAACCTTCTCTGAAGGCCTGGGTAGCTTTGGACAGTTGATAACTTAATAAAAAAAAAAAAAAGATATATTATGTAAAAATGGTCTCCTAGGAATTTCTTGATGACTAAAAACTACAAATTATTCAAAATGACCCCAGAATAAAAGGATTTTTTTGAAGACGCATATGTCATCTCATAAAATGTAGTGTTCATGATGTAAACACATGTCCATATATGTATGTATGTATGTATGTATGTATGTTCATAATGTAAACACATTATGAACAATTGGGTTCATTTTGTCCATTGTTACTGCTTCTAGCTGTTCATTCCCATGTACCTCAGAAGATTTCAGCATGTAACGACCAAAACTGGGGGATCGACAACTCCCATGATAAAGAACCCAATCCCCCAGCCTACAGTATCCATCAGCTAGCTGTGTAGGTCCTCCGTGCTAACAAAACTTTATGTATTGTCTAGTCTGTTCAACGACCAATCTATATGTTGTGGGTAAGGGCCTTCTTAGATGTGTTGTATTTGCTCTCACCCTGAAACAAGTATATTGCAAATACCCTGCTATACTAAAGGCATTCACTGTTTTATAACTTTTGCATAGACCAAATAAAAATCCAAAGAAATAAACATATAATCTACCTCAAAAATATGAACAAAACAGTTTTCAAATAAATATATAGATCATGCAGGAAAATAGTTTGTGACCTATAGAAGGAGAAGCGGCTTAATTAAAATTCAAATGTTTAAACCCATCAGACAAAGAAGAAATGAAGGGTCTGACTCTCAGTAGGAGTTTCTGTTCAGGGGCTAGGTCGATGGGCTGGTGACGAAGAACACCTGTTGCTCTTGCTCTTGCAGAGAACCTAGGTTCGGTTCCCAGCACCAACACGTCCATGAGGCCAGCTTCAGGAGTCCCAATGCATGCCCTGTTCTGAATCCCATGGGCATCATGCCTGCACACAGTGTGCAGACATACATGAAGATTGTGATCTGAGTAAGAATGACCCCACAGGCTCATGCTTGGATGATTGGCATAATGTTTCACTTAGTTGTTGAGCCAGGTTGGGAAGGATTAGAAGGGGTGAGGGAGGAGGTGGGTCACGGGGGGGCAGACTGTGAGGTGCCACGGTGACCCCACTCCCAGGGTGCTCTTTGCCTCCTGCTTCTGCTACTGCTCCAACACCATTGTCTGTCTGCTTGCCTGCTGCCGTGTTCCCTGCCACGGTGACCGTGGACTCTAAACTGTCTGACACTGTAAGGCCCAAATAGAATCTTTCTTCCGGAAGTTGCCTTGGTGCTGGATAGGAAATTAATTGAGGCACACATTCAATACAAATGAAATAAAAGGAATAAATCTATAACAAAAATGTCTATGTGGAAGGGCTAAGGAGACATTCCACTCAGCAGTTAGACTGATTTATTTTATCATGTGACTGAAATAAGCGATTTTAAGAGGTATCTAATCCTAAAAGGCCTAATCTTTTGACTTGTATGTTTGAGATATCTTGAGACTCTCTGATACTAGCTGGCTTATCTTCAGTGCCTTCGTACACCCTGGTTCTGTAACTTACATAACGTAATTCTTCATTACTCAACTATAGTAGAAGCCGCAAACTGAAAAGGGGGCTTCATTCCCATTTCAGATACATTGGGGGCCAGAGCAGAGCATTGGGTCCCTTCTCTAATGCTTCTCACCTTATTGGTTTGAGTCAGGATCTCTCACCGAACTCGAAACTCACTACTGGGATTTGTTAAAATGGCTTACGGGCGGTGGCTCAGCTAGCCCAACAATGGCTGTCAGTGGAAGGTACAAGAACCCAGTATTGTTCACTACGCTGTCTCGGCTGCTCTTCAGTATATGGCAGTGTGTGCCCGAATCCCAAGGGAAGCAGGTCTTAATGCCAGTGAAGGAATGAACTTGCCAGCAAGCAGGAGGGCAAGTGGGAAAAGAGCAAACGCTTTCTTCTTCCATGTCATTTACACAGGCTGCCACCAGATGGCGTGACCCAGTTTAAAGGTGGATCTTCCCACCTCCAAAGATGGGGATTAAAAGTGAGATTTTTTTTTTTTTCTTTTTTTCCCCACTTCAAAAGATTCAATTAGGAAAACCCTTCACAGGCATACCCAGCCGCTTGGGTTTTAGTTCATTCCAGATGTAGTTAAGTTGACAACCAAGAACAGTCGTCACAACGGGTAAGACATTATGTCCCAGGACAGAAAAAGGTTAAAATAATCCAATTAGAAAAGAATACTGTTAGGAGGAGAGGTCCTTGGGCCTGAGGGTGTTTGATGCCCCAGTGTAGGGGAATGCCAGGGCAGGAAGACGGGAGTAGGTGGGTGGCTGGGGGAGAACCCTCATAGAGGCAGGGTGGGGGATGGAATGGGGGGTTTCCGAAGGGGAGACCCGGAAAGGGGAAAACATTTGAAATGTAAATAAAGAAAATATCCAATAAAAAGAAAAGAAAAGGACACTGTTTTCAACAATGCTACTCAAATAATTTAATATATACAGGGGAGTGATGAATCTCAAGTTGCACTTTTTCTATAAAAACTGTCGTTGGGGACTGGAAAGACAGCCCCGTGGTTAAGAGCACTGGCTGCTCTTACAGAGGTTCTGGGTTAGATCCCCAATATTTACATGGCAGCTCACAACTGTCTGGAACTCCAGTGGCTGAAAATCCAACACCATCTTCTGGCCTGCCCAGGGATTAGACAGGCAACTAGTGCTCAGACATACAAATGAAGGCAGAGCACTCATACACACAGAATAAAGTAAATAAACCTAAAAGCTTTACTCAAAGTTGATTCACGGTGGAACAAAATCTCAAAACAAAACCTGAAGTAAAAGCACAGGAGACGTTTCACCAAATCACAAAAAAAGCGATGTTATTATTAGTGTGCATCTGTTTTACTTGTATACATATGTGTACTGTGTGCATGCCTAGCAATCACAGAAGCAAGAAGAGACTGGGTCCCCTGGGACTAGAATTACAGATGGATGTTAACTGCCATGGGGAGGCGGGGAACCAAGCGTGGGTCCATAGCCAGAGCAGTGAGTGCTCTTAACCACTGAGCCACCTCCCTAGCCTCCTAATTTCTTTTTTTAATTAAATCACGAAACCCTACTAGATAAAGCAGTCGCAAGGAAAAGAACCCAGCAGGGGGCACTATTATACTATTTGACTACATCAAACCATAGTAACCAAAATAGCACAGTACTGGTATAAATACAGACCAGTAAAGACAAAACAGAGAGCCTTCCAGTAAAGCCATACACCTGCATCAACTGGATTTGAAAACACGTGCATAGAACATGCTTCAAAAACAAGAGGCTAAGAACTGGATAGCCGCATGCAGAAAAAGAAAGAGAAACAACAAAATCAACCCAAAGTACAGTAAAGCCAGGCACAGTGATACTTCTAGATAACATTGGGAAAACGCTCCAGTGCACCAGTGTCGGAAAGGATGTTTTGTTTTTGTTTGTTTGATATGATTCTAAGAGCAAAGAGAATAAAAGCCAAGTAGACAAACGGGATGGCATCTGATCAAATCTCCTGCACAGCACAGAAAGAGTCGTGTGAGAGAGCTCGTGTCTCCTGGAATGGCTGCTCAGCACGCTTGAAGCTGTGGCCCTACCCCTAGCACCAAATAAAACCCAGAGGGAAGAGACTGCATAGATGAAAATGCCTGCAAACCATACACCTAAAACATACAGGTTAGCATTCAACATATATAAAGAACCTCAAAAATCAATAAGAAACAAAATATGACCTAATTTAAAAAAAAAAAAAAAAAACACATAACGGGCACAATTAGATACATCCTCAAAAACATGGATGACCAGTAAGTGCACAGAAAAACGTTCCACATCACTCATTAAAGAGAAATACAAAACCAGGCCTCCATGATATGATACCATCTTACCTCCATCAGAAGAGCTAGTATTAAAGAAACTAGAGCACCGGGGAGGGTGTGGGAACAGTGGTATCACAGTATACTGTTGATAAAAATATAAATTAATTCAGTCGTTTAGGAAAAGACTATGAGCCGGGCATGGTGGCGCACGCCTTTAATCCCAGCACTTGGGAGGCAGAGGCAGGCAGATTCTGAGCTCGAGGCCAGCCTGGTCTACAGAGTGAGTTCCAGGACAGCCAAGGGTACACAGAGAAACCCTGTCTCATAAAACCAAAAAAAAAAAAAAAAAAAAAAGAAAAGAGTGTGAGACTTCCTTTTTTAAAGGAGCTACAGCATGATCCAGTTATTCCACCAGATGGTATATAGTCAAAGAAAATCGTATGTCAAAGACATATCCACATGCCCAAATTCTCTGCAGCATTTATTCACAATAACCACAAAACAGAAATCCAGAAATGGACAGGGGAGGGTGGGGAAAAGTGGTACATGTAAATGATGATATACTACCCCCTGATAAAATGATTAAATGTCATTTATGACATTGACGGGAATGAGGCATATATTGAGATAAGACAGGCAGAGCCAAGTACTGTATCTCCCTTATGTGGAGGATCAGAAGTTCAAGGCTATCCTCAGAAGCGAAGGGAGTCAGAGGCCAGCATGGGCCGTGTGAAGTGAGTCCATTCCACCCCTAGGCAACCTCTCCCACAATTAAAAAAGAAAGAAGAAGAACAGAAAACAAACAAAAACCAGCATGAACTACTGATACACAAAGCATCAAGGAGTCTCAGAAACACGGTGTCAGGCAAAGGAAGCCAGATGCAACGAGTACGGACCCCGTGACCTCACCTAGTTCAAATCCTGGCAAAGACCAATGTAAGCCAGTGGAACTTGAGGCAGGTCAGTGTGCAGTTTCCTGCCCCACAGCTCAGGAGGAGGGCTAGTTGGGAAGGAACACAAGGAAAACTTTCAGAGGGATAAAACTATTCTACATCATCATTATAGCAGGACAGCGCTGCTGGAGCTCAGAGTACACATTTATAATACACTATGTATATTTGATTGTATGTAGAAATTCAGGATAAAGTTGACAAAAAGGACAAAGAAACTTTTAAAGTGACTTTAAAGTGTCACTTCTTGCTCTTAAGTTCTTGCCTCTCTCTTGCCTCTTGCCCTCTCGCTCCCTCTCCTCTCCCCATTCCCTTCCCCCCCTCTCTCTACGTGGGCGTGGCCGGCCTCCACTTCTCAACTCTTTCCTTCTCTCTGTCTTTCTCTGCCTCTACTACTCTTAACTCCCCTCCCCATGCCCTGAATAAACTCTATTCTATACTAAAAAATTTTAAAAAGTGTCGCTTCTTAGAACATGGAAAATTTACAAAAGAATGCTCCTCTCAACCAAAAACAAACAAACAAACAAAACAAAACAAAACAAAAAACCAAACGTATATTAGAAATAAAGCAGATAGGGACAGCTGCATCACAGTGAATACTGGCAGCTGTCCTGCTGCTGCAGGAAACTGTTCATTGGAAAGACAATGACATCTGGGTACCCAATCAGTATGAATTATTACCAGCTTCTGATGGTTCAACATCACCAATCGATTCCAGTGCTTCATAATGCTCTGGAAAAAGCAAGTACTGTGAGGTCATCAATCCAGCAAAGGAAAATGACACTGCAGAGCCAAGGGACCGACCCCATGACACCAAAGTCACCTAAAGGCTGCAGACACTTCACAAATTCATACATGGGGCAAGGTGGGCGGGGATGGTACAGGCCTTCAATCCCAGCACTTGGGAAGCAAAATGAGACACATCTATAGATGAGTTCCAAGCAAGCCAGGGTTACATAGTAAGATCCTGCCCCACCCCAAGTTCCCAACCCCCACACAAAGAGGAAGAGAAAGAAAATGTGTAACAAAGTCAGAGATCACACTCATTCTTAAAAACAAGTGTTTTCATTCTTAAAAACAAGTGTTTTATGGTTAAAGTGTTTAAAGGTGACAATTATGTGAGATATTAAACATCTAACAACATATACAAAAAAATGAGTAACACTACAATGAAAGAAAATCTTAAATAATGGAGATCTATGTTTATGAGTTGATAGTTTTGGGCCTGCAACTATTATTCCCCACTGTGATCTCCACTGAAATCTCAGCATGCTTTTGGGAGAAATTAGTAAGCTGTCTATAAAATGTGAGAGCCAAGAATCAGGGTAATTCTGAAAAAGGACACAGGACGTATATTTGTAAACTTAGGAGCTTACTACCAACAGTAGTAAAAATAGAAGGTGCCATTGATCTAAGGGCATAAATACAAATGAACAGACCAGGGAGCTCGGCCACAGCTTAGTACATACACGGATGTCTGGTCTCAGGAAACTGAAAATGGGACTCAGTGCTCAACAAACTGAAAAAAAAAATATTTCTAGTCAAATAGTTTGTACTATCCCTGTAATAAATTCATAGAAAATCCAGCCGTTACTTAGTTTTTGTTCTACATGTGTAAACTAATATTCTAACCGTTTGATAGTTCTGTGTTTCACTTCCTTATCCCGACCACAATGTGCATAGAATGCTGTGTCTGCTAAAATGAGGTGAGTATTTTCTGCATGGTGTCAATTATATGTCAACAAAAACTAAAATTCCTCAAAAAAAAAAA
>JADRCD010177132.1:0-31994 GCA_019843815.1 Montemys delectorum
GTGGACATTTCATTCCTTCTTAAAAAGGGGAACCAAACACACACAGAAGGAGTGGCAGAGATTAACTATGGAGCAGAGACTGAAGGAAGGACAAGCATATAGCTATCTCCTGAGAGGCTCTGACAATACCTGACTAATACAGATGTAGAGGCTCACAACCATTCATTGAACTGAGTACACTGTCCCCAATGAAGGAGTTAGAGAAAGGTTCTATGGAGCTGAAGGGTTTGCAGCCCCTTAGGACGAACAACAATTACTAACTAGTACCCTCAGACCTCCCAGGGACCCAACCACCAATCAAGGACTATACAGGGTGGGACTGAATGTTCTGGCAGCATGTGTATAGTAGAGGATCGCAAATTTGATCATCAATAGGAGGAAAGGACCTCGGCCTTGTGAAGGTTCTGTGCCCCAGTGTAGGGGAATGCCAGGGCCAATAAGTGGGAGAGGGTGGGGTGGCAGGCATGGAGAGGGGGGAGGCAAAAGGAGTTTGTTCTTGTTGTTCTTGTTTGTTTGTTTTTTGGAGGGGAACCTGGGAAAGGGAAAATTTACATGTAAATAAAGAAAATATCTAATAAAAAAATAAATTAAAAAAAAAAGAAGTAGGGGGAGGGGGGATGTGATAGGGGTTTCCGGGAGGTGGGGAAAACCTGGAAAGGGGATAACATTTAAAATGTAAGTAAATTAAATATCAAAAAAAAAATGTCCTCCCAGGAAGAAAACTGAGGGCAACCTTCTCCCTAGTTTAGAAGATGCTTTAAAACTGGACTTAGGAGTCATGGCAGAGCTTTCTGGAACAGGCAAGTTTCTTTTTACCTCATTGCAACTGGGTAGTTGACTCTTGGAAAACCAGGAATATATTTTCAAAACTGTGTGACCTTCAATATCTTCTGGTAGTAATATTGGCCAGCAAACTATAAATAAATAAATGAATAAATAAATAAATATTTTTAAGGCTAAAAAAATGAAAGAAAAGGAAAATAAAGAAAAGAAAAGAAAGAAAGAAAGAAAGAAATAGCTGCATGAGCAAGACCAAAACAATGGCAGTAGCAATTGAAATGTAAACATAAAAGTAGAAAACATATTGACAGATACTAGCCCTAGACAGAGAACTGCACAAAACTAGTGAAATCAAGGATATTGTTACAATACAATTCTTTGTTTCAGAACTCTCTTGCCCACATTTGCTCAATAAACATTTAAAATTCAATTGAAATTTTGAATGTAACTTCCAAAATGCATTGGTTATAATCAATAAGGAAGAGGGTGCTTTTATCCCATTAAACAAGCAAATAGCTACCATGTGAGTCCAATTTTAGTGGTTCTTGTATTTCCAGAGAAAGTTATTGAAAGATTGTTGGGAATAAATTCATTTCCATTGGTTTTAATAAGGGGTTCATTTAGTAAACTAAAATACTTAATAATACATCTCTAGGAGTCAAGAAAATAAGGTAACTTTTTAAACTAATTTAAAGATATGAATTTGAGTCTCTATGAAGGAAAATTTACTTGATCCTGCCTATTATCTATCTGTCTGTCTATATGCCTGCCTGTCTGTCTATCATCTCTCTCTCCCTCCCTCTCTCTCTCTCTCTCTCTCTCCATATATATATATATATATATATATATAACATTTATCCGTCATCTGTCTTAGGATTGTTACTGCTTTCACAATCGTATTTTCAATAGAGTGTAGGAAGACAGATTATTTCATTGAAAGATTTTTGATGGAACCAGTGGTTCTTAGTCTTTATTTCAGAATTCTCTGACTAGTTAATGTTAACACAATTTAATCATTTTTTCTCATTTCTTTTCTTGCTTGTTAAGCCAAAACTTATAAAGAATATTCATCAAATTTTAGCTGAAATTTGACAAATGGTATCACCAGAAGAACACTAAAAATTATCTATGTAACAGTCAATTAAATGTGTCTACTATTAAGTGAATAAATGAAAGTATGGTGAGCATAACTGGCAATGATGATGTGAATAAGTATTTATTTGGAATTTGTGTATTTGTAATATATTTCTTGGAGCAGAATTTAATCTCCTAATACCCAGTGTTATATAAGCCAAAATTCTTTTCCTAAAATAATGATGACATTTTATGTACAAAAGCATAAATTCCATGACTTGTATTGATAATGTTTTATTTACTTTTGAGATTTAATATTGTTAGTCATAAAATCAATGTTAAAGTATTTATGTAGAATTTAAAGTAAATAGAATGTAAATGTGATGATAGATCACAGTTTAATTATTCTGTCTATGTGCATAATGTGTTTATTTTATTGAGTTGGCAATAATTTATCTTTCTGTCATAAATATATAATTTAAACACTGTATCAGTTTTTTCCCAATTTCTGATAACTTAGAAAGGAAAAAAGTACATTACATATTATACATTCTCATCACGATTCTTTGCTGACATGATCTATTTATGTTCAATAATTCACCTCTCTTGTGTCACTCATACCAACTTGGTATTCATGTCTCTTAGTTACTTGACATTCATCAAGCCATGTTCTCTTCTTGGGTAAAGATTGAAGAAAGAAAATACTCATAAATACTTGACACTGTGGTGTGAATACTCAAGGATCTGCATTATTACAAGGAAAATGCTGCTTGCCTCACATATCAGATGCAAAGCTCTTACACAAAGCATCATACGGAATGAAGTAGACAGGGAAAGTCTGGGATAGAACCATAGAAATGGTAACATAGGGGCTGGTGAAAAGAAGCCTTCTCTGGGAGTGCTGTATAATTTGGCTTTACATGTCTAACAATCCTTATGGTACAGCTTCCATTGGTTTTATACTTGATCTCATGGAGAAATGAATGCGCAAACTTTTCCACTGTAAGAAGTGTCTCACACTTGTTTGGTCTAACATTGGGCCCCACTGACTGAAGCAGTGAATACTACCCCTGCCCCCACACATAGTCACCCCAATAAAGATCTTCACTTGCAGATGACATTTCAAAAACGATGTTTACAGCACCACATAGTCAGGGAGAGAATACAATGATTGTGTTAATAATTTCATATTCTATTGAAAAAGGTTGTTCATCCTACCCCTCCTCTTTCCCTCTCAAGTCCCTCCCTCCCTTTACCTCCTGTGATTATTTTGTTCCCTCTTCTATTCTATGTATGATTGAAGCATCCCACACATTGGTCTTCTATCCTCTAAAGGTTCATGTGGTTTGGGGGTCATATCAAGGGTATTCTGAGTTTTTGGGCTAATATCCTGTTATCAGTGAGCACATGCCATGTATGTTCTTTTGTGTCTGGGTTACCTCACTCAGAATGATATTTTCTAATTTCATGCATTTGCCTACACGTTTCATGAAGTCATTGTTGTTAATAACTGAGTAATACTCCATGTACTACATTTTTTGTAACCATTCTTCTGTTGAGGGACATCTGGTTGTTTCTAGATTCTGGCTACTATAAATAAGGCTTCTATTAACATAGTGGAGCATGTGTGCTTTGTATATGTTGGAGCATTTTTTTTGGGTATATGGCCAGTAGGGGTATAGCTGGGTCTTCAGGTAGAACTATTTCCAATTTTCTATGGAACCACCAGACTGTTTTCCAGGGTGGTTGTACCAGCTTGCAGTCCCACAGTCAATAAAGAAGTGTACTTCTTTCTCCACATCCTTGCCAGCATCTGCTGTTGCCTGAGATTTTGATCTTAACCATTCTGGTTGGTGTGAGGTGGAATCTTAGGGTCATTTTGATTTGCATATCCCTGATAACTAACAGGTATTGGAAGGAACAGGAGAGAAGTACAGAGGGTCAGGAAATTGAATGGAAACATGTAGCAATGAGTGATGGGGAAATGGAGGCAGACACTAGAAAGTCCCAGACTCGAGGGAAGTAAGAGGCTCCCAGGACCCAATGGCAATGACTTTAGCTAAAATACCAACAAAAGGGAGATACAACCTATAGAGACCACCTTAAGTAGATAAGCACTGTCTCTACTTGAGGGATGGGGCCACCCACACAGCTCAAAATTTGAAATGTTCCTGTTTAAATGAATGATAGGGACAAAAAAATGGAACATAGACTGAAGGAAATGCCATCCAGAGACTGCCCCACTCGGGGATCCATCCCATCTGCAGAGAGCAAATCCTAGCACTATTGCTGATGTGAAGAAGCACTTGCTGACTGGAGCCTGTTAAGGGTGTTCCATGAGAGGTACTAACAGCACCTGACCAATACAGATGCAGATACTCACAGCTGAACATTGCACTGAACCCCAGAGACTCCAATGGAAGAGCTAGGGGAAGGACTGAAGGAGCTGAAAGGTATTGCAACCCCATAAGAAGAACAATATCAACTAACCAGACCATCCAGAGCTCTCAGGGACTAAACCACCAACCAAAGAGTATACATCGAGATCCTTGGCTCTAGACACCTATGAAGCAGAGGATGAGCTTACGTGGCATCAGTGGGTGGGGAGGGAGGCTTGATGCCCCAGTACAGGGGGATGGTAGAGGGATGAGGCAGGAGTGAGTGAGTGGGTGGAAGAGCACCCTCATAGAGGCAAAGTGGAGAGGGAGAGGGGGGATGGGATGGGTGGGTTATGGAGAGGTAAGGGGGAAGGGGCATAGCATTCGAAACACAAATGAATAAATTATTAATAAAAAAGATAAATAATCAAAAAGATAAAAAAATTGTTTGACATTAAGAAAAATAAAGGGCTTATTTGGAAGACAACACTCACGGGATTTCTAGGATCAATAGCATAAGGAGCACAATATTATTCATTCAAATTTATTTAGTTCTGTGAACCAATTACTAAAATGAGAACATTTCTTTCATTATTTTATTAAACTTAGGAATAGTCTCTTGGCTAAGATATCATTATCTCTGTATGTTTTGATGATAGAGTATCAGGGTTCAAAGGAGCAAAGCTAATAACAGATAGAGACAGTTTTCAATATATTCCTTCCGATAGCAGAACCGAACCTAATAATGTAAGTGCAATGGTTCCTTAATAGTCTTTTAAAATGTCATCTATTTTTTATTTCCACTAGAAGGAATATAATAAAAAAGAAAACATTCATGAGAACAAATTTTAAGTCATGAATTACACAGAAAAAAATTGTTTCCTGTAATTTGTGAAGCACTACCATTGTAAGATAGTTCATAAAATATCATCTAGAAAATATATTGTAATTAACATTTGATAAAGTTTTTCTCACTAAAATTAGTAGTGTTATTTAAGGCATGATATTTATATGAGAACTTGATTGGCAACTCATAACTAGTTTATATTGTACTACTCTTTATGAATATATTTTATTTAGGAAAGGACACAAAAACACACGAAAAACATTTCCTGCTATATAGACTTAATAACCAGTTTAAAATGTATGTGAATATTCTAAAACTGTGTTTATATTTGACTTTCAAATATATTGATTTTATTACTCTCAAAACACTAATTTTATTTTCAGTATACATGAAGTTTTCTAAGATAAATTGTGGTTTTAAAACAAAATTTTCTGTCTGTATTGATCAGCTGCAATTGCACAATATTGAGATGATGTTGGTGTTTTACATTCTTCCTACAGAAATTGTCACTAGGTAAAATATCCCTCTGATAATTCTTTTATATGCTTTCATTAAATATATTTGAGTTTTGCATTATCAAATTACAATATATTTAGCATTTGTGGGAAGAGAGTCAGCAGTGAAGGCCACAAGCAATAAGGTTGAGAATCTTTGTGAATATGCGTATATTTTGAGAACAACACTCATTTCAGACTTGAAAAGATTAGTTTTGAATGGCTACTATTTTTTCCATAGACGATGCTCTAGAGAATCAAAGCAATTAATTAGTTTTGAAAAAAAATATATTATGAATTATATATAATAAATATGTTTAGAACTGGGCAGTGGTGGCGCACGCCTTTAATCCCAGCACTTGGGAGGCAGAGACAGGTGGATTTCTGAGTTTGAGGCCAGCCTGGTCTACAGAGTGAGTTCCAGGACAGCCAGGGCTACAGAGAGAAACCCTGTCTCAAAAAACAAAACGAAACAAAACAAATAAATATGTTTAGAAAAAGCAGATAAATTCATGTTTTCATTGAAGTATACAAAATGTGTTCAGACCGTATTGAGTTCTGTAGCAACTGAGCGATAGCGTAGCCATGCTGTTATATCAACCTTCACCATTTCCAAGCAGCTCTACACTTTCTACCACTTTCGAAATGTAGGAAACTAGATGTGCTTACAGACTCGCCGAACAACATGTCAGTGTGTTAGGAATATAGGAAGACCAATTATGAGGGTTGCATATTCCAGAGAGAAAGCAAGATTAAAAAGACCAGCAAAGGTGGAAGGGAGGTAAGGAGGGGGAAAGCTGTCTATTAGTTGCCTAGGAAACAAAATGAACATACATATAAGTCAGAAATTTACTGTGAATCTCATTGCATATATGCTTTAGGGTAAATTTAGTATCTGGTGGAAAATAATTTGCCACATTGATTGTTTATGGTCACAAGTGGTGGTTTCTAAATTTAGATGAGAATGCTGAGTTCATGCCCACAAGGTATTGCCAGGGACAGTGGTTTCTTACAGGGAGCCCTTGTTCCACAGGATGAGAGTTCTGGCCAGGTGGGCAAGGGATTTGGTGCGTGATAAATAGAGTCAACACAAAGAAGTGTGGGATCTGAATGCATTTCTCAAAAATAGCATGAGGCTTTTACAATCATTGCAAAAGAGAAACAGAAATCTGGCAGCTCAGTAGTCAAGGTACATCTGAGGCCACCTGAAACACTGGGTCTAAAACAGCAGCCATTTCCTTTGGACTGGTGCAGCACCCCGGCTCCGAGCATGCTTGGGCCTATGTGGCCTGGCCAGAGTTCCAGGGGGCTGCGGGTGCGCCAGCCAGGAAGGTAGAGGCTCAAATCTAGAATCTAGAATCTCGAATTTAGAATGCTGACTGCTGCACAGTCTCTCTCACACACACTCGGCGCAAGTCCCACCTATCCTTAGTAAAAAGCCCACTATGCTAATCTTCTGGGCTAGTAGAGACTGTCTTGCTAATTTCTAGGAGTGGTTCAGCTGTAGTACCTGACTGAGAATGAGGATTCTACTTGGCCTTTTCCGGGGATAAGTCTCCCATTCTGTAAACTTCAATGTCCTACCCACAAAGCCGAAGGCAATTAGTCTGGATGGGTAGATTCCAAGCCAGGATTTGGCTAAGATGTTGCAACGTTGGTAAAGGTCAGAGAGCAATGTCCAATTTTGTCTAGCTATTAGTAAATCATATCTTGGGGGGCACCTAGCACGTGAGTTTGCAAGGACATATGTGGACTACCTCTGAGTTAGGGGTGCCAGGAGACGTTACAGGAGACTGGCTTCCATGAAGCTTTTGCCTCAAACTGCTGTCACACAAAGTATGTGTGGCAAGATATCATAAAAATTCAGGAGATCAGCCACATGAACCACTTGGACTCTGATAAACTTGACTGTTATCCAAATTATTTATCCATTCATGCGATGACTGACTTTAGATTGGCTGTGTGTCAGTTCTTTTTAGATACTTTGTGCAATTGTTTTTCTAGCTCCACAGTTTAGATCTGTAGTAAAATCCACCCAATACTAAGCTGTATGCTTCTTAGATCAAATTACTTGACTTAATCTTGAATTAATCAGCAGCAATTAATTGGCTTAGAGAGTAAGATGAATATTCTAAAATAAATAAAAATATAGTTTCAGTAGATCCTTACACACTCTGATATGAATTTGTTTAAATTGAGTTCTGAGACTTGCTGCTAAGTACTAGCCTCAGGTTGGAGAGGGGTTCTGGGGAAAGGTTGTCTAGGAGCACTTAAACAAACAACTTGAAGTCAAATTGTGGGTCCCTGCTGAGGTCCTAGGTTCTGCTTGAGACAGCTTTCCTGATCTCTCCCTCCCTCCCCTTCTCACTTCCTCTCCCCCTCTCCCTCCCCCTCCTCCTCTCCCTCTTCCTCCCCCTCTGTCTCCCTGTTTCCCCCTCTCCTTCTCCCTCTCTCCTTCTCCCCTCCTCTGTTTGTGTGTGTGTGTGTGTGTGTGTGTTCTGCTTGAGGAAGCTTCCTGTTACTATTCTAAAAATTCTCTCGGGAATAATTCATCTCTTACAGATCAAAAGCCCAGTATTTTATTTACATACTGATTCAGTCATTACTCTAGGTTTCTTTTTGATTATCCTATGAATCAGCATCCCATGAACCCAGCCCCTTGATTTTTAGAAAGAGACAACAAGCACAAGAACAGACAATAAGATAGCTGGAAAATTACCATTCTTATCCTTCTTCATCTTGGACCTAAATTCCTCTGTCCTAGGCTGACCTTGACTTTAGGGAACTGTCTGCCTCTGTGAACATAAACAAAAAATACTTAGCTGGGTGGGGTATTGCGCTGCAATCACCACAATCACCACTCCCTAAATCTCTTTATCTCCTTCCTTAGTATCTTTCTGACAAGCTGGCTCATAGTATATCTTCATAATGTGACTGTTCCTTTAGATCTGTGAAGCTTCTTATACAATTCATATTGCATCTTTATATTGTGCATAGCTCAGAAATTATATATTTTCAAACTTTTGTTTTCTGTGTTCTTTGCCACAGCCTTGAGGGTTATTCTGAAGGTCACAACATTTGACAATTTGATGAGACATTACACAAGTCCTTGCCTCCTGGACTTCTGGGGTCTGATTGGCATGTGGTCATTGACTATGTCAGATAGACTATACTTCCAAAGAGGAACATGAAAATACATATATTATTATGCATACAAGCCTTACACTCACAACAACACACACTGCTGGGTCTGCTCTGGGCTGGGAACCATGTTACACCTTCCCTGCCATGGCAGGACAAGAGTTAGTACTTGGCATAGTGTTTTCTGTTTGGGCACTAAGCTTATTCACCACTCCAGTCTAGTTATTTTTATTATTTAGTTTATTTGCTCAAATATTGGAGGTTTACTAGAGAAGAAAATGGCTAAAGTTAAACAGGGTAATGTGAAATTTCTTCTGAGTAGGAGAATCCATAATAACTTCATAAATCCATAATAACTTCAGTAACTGAGAGTATTGATTACCTATTTGTGATACTCTGACTAAATTTTTTATACAGACATATTAAAGGGAGTATAATCACTTATAAAGTAATGAAATTTTGTTTGTTCTAACAGAAACTGTATCAAAATGTTTAGTCTGTTATCTAATGTTCATGAACAGAGTAGATGCTTTTAATAAAATGTATATTCAGGTCTTCCTCAAAGACAGTTGGAAGCTTAGCATGTCTACTGAGCATCCCCAAACATGAACTTATTTCTGAAGATTTATCAAATGATGTATAGCCTATTTTCCTGCTACATATTACACAAGGATTTTTTCCATTATAATTTTCTGAATGAATAATTTTCCATTCTAATCTAAATTGCAATATCTCCCATATTAAATACTGTTTACTTTGGAATTTCTTGTGGTGGGCTTCCTCAGTTTTCTATGCAGTGCATCCATTTATTCTGTGTACTAACCACCTTGTGGCTGCCAAGTATGTTTTCATCACTTCTTCCTTTAATTTTAAAGACATTTGAAAAAAGGATGGAGATGAAAGTAAATCATTCACAGTGAAGTGGCTTACACCATCCACATACAGAAATACTCCAAATAGACTGCCTCATTTTGAGTCTTTAGAGATGTGTATTAAAATTTGTGTACTCATAGAAGGAAGAAGGGGCCATGGTTTGGAGATTTGATGGAGCTGGTATAGAACAGAGGTGATATAACGAAACCACAAGAAACAAGGTGCAACAAGAGTTAAAAGAAGGGGGAGAGGATGGGTCTGAGAAGGGATAACTCATATTAATGACTTTTGAAAACATCATATAGAAATCTATTTCTAATATTTTCTAGCATAACATACATATAGCATAAAAAGAGTTATCCTATTTTGGGGAAATAATGCCTCTCCAAGATCCCATGAACTATCAGATAAGACCAGTGTCAAACAAGGAATAACTTTTTGTGTTCAGTGACATCGCTTAGACCACTTAATCATATAGCATTCAAGGCTCACATCATTATTTGGCTTTCCTCCCAAAGCTGATGGTTAAACATCATTCCTAAAGACATCACATACTTAAGTCATAGTGCGTGGAGAAAATGAGCTACGGCTGACCTGAAAGCTCCATCTCTACACATAAGCTTTCCCATTGCTGAAAAATCCTATGCAGGCTTTTGAAGTGTGCAGCAATCTAAAGTCTTTCATTGTGAACTCTGTGTTCTCCAATAATAACTGACCAGGTAAGACACAGCCACAGTTAAAAGTTTGTCTCAAATTTTATGAGGGTAACCAATTACTCTCTAGTTTAATTTAAGATCAATTGCACATGTCAGAGTTCATACTTGGCATGGTAAATTGGTCCACTTGGTTTGATGGCCCCAGGCTCCAGACTCACACTTACTCCCACTACAATGCCAGAGCATTCAGCTGCCTTTTCATTTCTTTCCTTCATATCAATAAATTAGTACATATTTCATCTTTTATCAAAAACACTTTTTGCACTACATAGAGGGTTATACATAGACTCAAAAGCTGTAGAAGTTTGGAAAAGCAAGTGTCATTGGATTACTCAGCTCTTGAGTCTCTATATCACAGTGCACCCTGCCAATGCTCAGAAATCACTATGAAAGACTGAACTCTAGAGGTGAAAGCGGGGTTAGAAAGAGTGGAAGAGCTTCAACAGATACTTCTGTGGAGTCTGGAAATACTAATGATCTCAGAGCACTTAAAAGTGGGAGGAATGGGAGAAAGGGATTGGCAAGTAGGAAGTTCAAGATTCCCCAACCATACACACAGAATTACTGTGGTATATGATCCCCCTAAAATGACAAGGATCATGCTTTTTTTTTTTTTTTTAGCATTAACATAATCTTTTCTGGAGTTTTTTTATATGTATAACTGGATGTATACACTTCATAAACTAACATAAATGTGCTCATCAGAAAATTAATCTTACCTTTGCAGTCCAAGCAAAAGAAACAAACAAACAAACAAACAACAACAACAACAAAAACCCAACACCCCCAAAACCAACCAACCAACCAAAAAACAAATTTAACTGGAGCAAGGAGCTGGGCATGTGTGATGAATCCTATCTCTTTAGCTGCTGAGTGGGAAATACAGTTTTCTCTTAAGAATGTATCCACTCCATAGTTCTACCAGAGGACCCAGCCATACCACTCCTGGGCATATATCCAGAAGATGCTCCATCATGTAATAAGGACATATACTCCACCATGTTCATAGCAGCCTTATTTATAATAGCCAGAAACTGGAAACAACCCAGATGTCCCTCAACAGAGGAATGGATACAGAAACTGTGGTACATCTACACAATGGAGTACTGCTCAGCAATTAAAAACAATGAATTTATGAAATTCTTAGGGAAATGGATGGATCTGGAGAGTATCATCCTGAGTGAGGTAACCTAATCACAAAAGAACACATATGGTATGCACTCTCTGCTAAGTGGTTATTAGCCCAGAAGTTTGGAATATAGGAAGAATGACCCACAAACCATAAGAAACTTAAGAAGAAGGAAGACCAAAAGGTGGACATTTCATTCCTTCTTAAAAAGGGGAACCAAACACCCACAGAAGGAGTGGCAGAGATTAACTATGGAGCAGAGACTGAAGGAAGGACAAGCATATAGCTATCTCCTGAGAGGCTCTGACAATACCTGACTAATACAGATGTAGAGACTCATAGCCATTCATTGAACTGAGTACATGGTCCCCAATGAAGGAGTTAGAGAAAGGTTCTATGGAGCTGAAGGGTTTGCAGCCCCTTAGGACGAACAACAATATGAACTAACTAGTACCCTCAGAGCTCCCAGGGACCCAACCACCAATCAAGGACTATATAGGGTGGGACTGAATGTTCTGGCAGCATGTGTATAGTAGAGGATTGAAAATTCGATCATCAATAGGAGGAAAGGACCTCGGCCTTGTGAAGGTTTTGTGCCCCAGTGTAGGGGAATGCCAGGGCCAATAAATGAGAGTGGGTGGGGTGGCAGGCATGGAGAGGGGGGAGGCAAAAGGGGTTTGTTCTTGTTGTTTTTGTTTGTTTGTTTTTTGTACGGGAACCTGGGAAAGGAAAAATTTACATGTAAATAAAGAAACTATCTAATAAAAATAAAAAAAAAGAAAAGAAAAGAATAAAAAAAAAGAAAAAAAAAAGAAAGAAAAAGAATGTATCCACTCAAAGTCCCCATTCTCAACCAGAAGACCAGGAATATATGGGCAACACAAAATTGGCCTATAAGGGCTGAAAAAATAGGATAGAAATTCAGGTAGGTAAGGAAAAGGGTTTGGAGTTGGAAGGGCTGCAAGGGTAATGAAATATGATGAAAAATGTGTCAAAACTCAAGAACGCCAGGGCCAATAAGTGGGAGAGGGTGGGGTGGCAGGCATGGGGGGGGGGAGGCAACAGAAGGTTGTTCTTGTTTTTTTTTTTCTTGTTTGTTTGTTTGTTTGTTTGTTTTTTGGAGGAGAAATTGGGAAAGGAGAAATTGGCATGTAAATAAAGAAAATACTAATTAAAAAAAATAGAACACATATAGCTATGTCTTCTATTCCTACTTGAATAAGCTGGGGATATTTTTTTTTGCTCCATTTTTCTATATCATTGTTCTCAATCAGCTTCTCTATGTCACGCATTTAGATCTTGCCTACATGTGATAATTGACTTAAATTCCAGTTGCCTTTTCTGCTCTAATTCATCCTTTAGTATTTCATGAAGACACTCATATCCTAAAAACAAGTCCCTGTTCAAAATCCCTAGATCCCATTAACTGGAAGAACTGTGCCCTAAGCCATTCACACCATTACCTCAAAATTTATAATCTTTCTAAAAATGACCATGGTTCACGTGTTCATGCTCACACAATATTTCCTTGTAAATAACCTTTTTTGAAATAATGTGTTCTCTACACTCCCATTTGTTAAAATAGTTCCTGTTTTGCAGTACTTGTTTGTAATAAAACAGTTTTATTGCTCACTGAAATGCAGAGGGAAATTCCATCAAGATAAGCCATGTATCAATCTTTCTTTTGAAATCAGTACAATTTATCCTCATTACAGAATTCAATTTTCAGGACTCTAGAAGTTACCTTTTCATGGGTAGCTGCAAGACGAGGCTGTATAATGATGAACTTCTAATGTAAAGATTGTGTAAGTCAATATCTAATTTAATTTCCATTGTTTGTTTTAATATAATAGTACTTTTAACTTTTGTTTTATGAAACATTTAAAATATAGTATCATTTGATGAATATGAATTTTCTCTGTTCCCCAAGCCTCACATAGATAATCCTTGTACAAAAAAGTTGTGATATGATTCTTGAATTTTTACATTTTAAAATGAAGGAATCAAATATTTAGATATCTAAATGTTACTTCCCCTTTCACATTTATGAATGTTTTACATGCAACTATGAGATTGAAGTGATAAGTGATGAAATGGTTTAGAAGGAAATGGTTATTTCAAATTCATATGCTCTTTGAAATCATGAGAACCACTGAGGTATAGGGGCAGATGACATAATCCATGTTAATAATTAGAACCAAGAGAATTCCAATCACACTTTCATCTTCAAGGAGACAGTAAGTAAAGAAGATTGAAAGCATGCTTTATGGAAAGGAAAGAGTGAGGAAGAATTACTCCCTGGGAAACCTACGAGCAGGGAGGGCACAAGTCTATACCATTTCTAATCACCGATCCTTGAAGAACCATAGTTTAACACCATGGACCCTGAAGTCGTCAGTATCAAGTGATAAAATTTGAAAATATTTAGCAGTCTTCTTCCAATATGCAGATTTTGCGTTTCCTCAAAAGTTATATTTTCCTCAGTAAGCAGATATGAGGATTTCTTGAGACATAAGGTAGCAGTAGCAGAGCGAATAGGGTAAGCGTGTAGGATAGATGGAAGTGTGTAGGATTAGATCAGGTGAAGCCATGAAATTTTCAAATACAAGTTGTAGTTAAAAAAAAAAAAAAGACTAGTAAGGAAGGATTTAATGTTTCTAAATTGTTCAATGCATGAGATCTCAAAGTAGCATCTGATGGTACTATGACATAAGCTTCATATAAAGTGAGAGAACCCCATTTGTTAGTCAGTAGTAAAGAAATCCAATTCAGGTGTGTTGCCCGATGCATATGGTATGAAGGCTGGCTGCGGAGGGGAGGGTGTTGCTGTGACCTTGGGAGCAGCACTGTCTATGTAGTCTAGTTCTGGGCCAAGCTAGAGGACAGATGAGAAGTAATGTCAAAATTCTGGCTAAATAAGGAAGCACACAGACAAGGAGGGGATAAATCCTAATTGTTGAAGCCCCAGCTCCTTTAATTAGCCTCTTCAAGGCTAATGTTTTAGCACCATAGTGGTTGAAGTCACTACCAACTGATAAAGCTGAATCCACTTAGCTGTCCTCTCCCAATGTTCAGACCTTCAAGCTTCCTCAAGGTTGTATTTATTACACGTAAACCAAAAAGTCTTGGAAATTAATTAGCAATACTTTTGAAGAGGTAAACTTAGTACTTTGGATAAAAATGATAAAAAGTTCATAAAGAAAATAAATTTAGATATATTAAAGTGTGTATCAAAGTGTATTTTCAAGCAAAATACCTAAAGTAGAAGTCATTACTGGAAAAAAGATATTTTCAGTGATATTTATTCTTATGCCCCCAAATTGTCAACTTCTAGTAGCATGAATAATATTTCTAATTTGTATATTCTGTGAAAATGCATGTGTGGCAAGTTTAGAAGCATATATACTCTCTATGCTTTCTTATGTTCAAAGAATAGAATATAATGTCTTATCTAAAACTCAAATACAGTTTTAAAATAATTTACCATGTAAGTCTCTTATTTCAATAATTAAAAAGGCATTTTACCAGCTACTTCTAAAGGAGGAAATCCCAAACAAACAAGAAAAGAAGAAAATTAACTCTTTTTGAATGTATGGGAAAACATGCAATAGAAGTTCTAGATTGTCATTGTTAACTCCTTCTGAAAGCCACTCTATTGATCAATTAGAATGAGGCTATTTAATCCACTGCAGTAAAAGAGAGTCTGGAGAAGATAACAGCAATGAGTTATGAGTTTTTACATCATTCTCAGTGTGATGGAGTTGATTTTTTCTAATTCTAGCATCATACTTATGGACACAGAAACTTTGTTGTGAAATGTTGGCTAACACATCCATTTTATCTACTACAATATTATTTCCTAGGACTAAATGTATTCTATAGCTAGTAATAACTAAAATGTCTATAACTAAAATATTGTATAGCTTATAATATTTCTGCTTGTTATGTTTTCTTGACTATATATATGTATATATAAATATATATATGTATGTGTATTAAACATAAACTATTTGCATTTGATAGATACTAAGAGGAAGATTCTCAGTTTTCTATGAGGCTCATTTTGCTAGGTAGCTCATACTTCTCTGGATGAGTCATGAACCCATTGTCATACAGGAAAGAATAATTCAATTATGTGAGTCATAAAAACCTAACAAAACAAAAAGACAAGAATTTGGGAAGAGTATTTATGTGAGGTAGGAAGGAATAGAAGGTTTGAAAAATAAAGGGTGGACATGATCAAATATATTTTATTCAAATATGTAATAATCAAAGACATTTCTCTTTTCTTTTAAAACTTAAAATAGTTATTTGAAAATTTGTATGTGTTTTGATCAAGTTCCCTCACCTCCAAATAATTCTAGATCTACCATTTTTTCTCTATCTAGCAACTTTGTATCCTTCCATTTAAAATTTCTTGTAGACCAATGTGTGCTGCACAAATCATAGTAGAAGTGTGCTCTTCCTTTGGAGCACCGTCTACTTACCCGGGAGTTACTTTGAGGAAACTTGATCTCCTTTTCCCAACAGCTCTCACTTGACACTGGTTTGAAAATTTAATGCACAGTTTCTCTCTCCTTGCTGTAATCTGGTCTGGCTTGAGAATATTCAGGTTGTGTCCACGCTGTCAAAGCTCCTGTGAGTTCATATGTACAGTGTCCATCATGTCCAGAAAACGATACTCCCTTGTGGTTATCTAACAACTCTTGGAGTTTCTGTCCTCTCTTCCACAATTATCTTTGAGATTGGGGTTGTGGGAGGATGTGTTATATATGCTTCTTTTATGTCTGAGCACTCTTCAGGCTCATATTCTCCACATATTGACCAGGAGTGAGACACTGCATTAATTACCATCCAGTGCAAATAAAACTTTCTCAGATGGGGTTTCACAGGTACATTAATCTATGACAATTTATCACTGATATATATTCATTTTACCAATGTGTGTTTTACTAGAATAATAGAAATGGGCTCTTCCCTAGGTGCTAAGAACTATCTAAGTGTAGGTTCTTGGACTTCTGAGAGTGTCCAGTATGAGTTCATTCCTTGAAGTGGACCACAGTAAGAAAGTAATGGGTTACTACGATGGTTTATGTGCTACTTGTATCAGTGGGCATGGATTACCAAGGCGTCATCACTTAGCTAATGGGGATCACATCCGTGTTTGTTTGATGGTTACTTTTCTCTTTGAGTAGCGTACATAGTGCCTTCTGGCACCAGGAAAGCTATCTAGAGGAGAAGCTTGCCTCAGTTGAGTACCACAGAGATTTTTTATGGTGTATGACATAAATATATGGTATCTTCAGCAATATTGTCTTACTACCAAGTTCTCAAGGATTAAAACAAAAAAGTGATGGCTGTAGCTTGTGATGCTTTAGGTCTGAAGGAGCTTCTTGGAGACTCCACCAAAAGAATTAAGACAGTCCTGGCACCAAACTTATTACTCACTCCCCTGTGCTCTAACAGGGGTATCGTTACTCGGTTATAATTCACTTTTCTCTAGGAGGTTCAATAAGTATTTTTGAAAGGTCTTTAATGTTAGTCATATAAGTATTCTTTTATTTTTATTTATTTTGCTTTACTTATTTATTTTATATATGCGATGTTTTTCCCGATTATGTATCTTTTGGCCAATATTTGTCTGGGGTCTGCAGAGGCAAAGAAATACTGTCAACTCACTTGGATCTAGGGTTATATCTGGTTGTATGCAACTGTGTAGCTGATGGAAATTCGAGGAACTTATGTCCTCAAGTGTTCTATTAAATTAATTAATTAATTAATTTTATTAATCATTCCATTCATTTACGTCTCAAATGATATCCAACTTCTTGGTTATCCCTACACAATCCTCCCTCCCCATCCTACAGCCTCTCCTCTCTTTCCTTTGCCTTTATGAGGGTGCTCCCCACCCACGCACACCCTTTCCTGCCCCACCCATCCAGTATTCTCCTATGCTGGGGCATCAAATCTCCACAGAACCAAGGGCATGCCCTCCCATTGATGTCAGACAAGACCATCCTCTGCTACATATATATCTGGAGCCATGGATCCCTCCCTGTACACTCCTTAGTCGGTGATCTAGTCTCTAGGAGCACTGGGTGTTCTGGCCAGCTGATGTTGTTTTTCCTATGGGCAAATACTGTTCTTTACCACTGAGCCATATCTCAAACTCATCACTAGAATGAAAACTTGAAAAATAAATGCAATCAGATTGTTAACTTCACTCAAAATATAACACAGTTCATTTTTTAGATTTTACACAGGGAGAATAAGCACTTGCCAAATAAAAAGAAGTAAATAAATGAATTATAAATACGGAATAAAATCCATCAAAATTTCGTATATGTGTGGGCATGTGATATATGCTGTGGGTTATATAGAAAAAAATGTGGTAAGTGGTTATTGTCTTATAAAAATGTTTGATAGTATGAAAAGTAATACATGATCATTGTAAGAAAAAAGTAACATATTACTTTTCTTCCCCATAAAAATATTTTAAGATCTGATTTTGTATTTTGCTACATCAGTAACAGAACATATATTACCTGTATCAGCATTAATGTAACCAAACTTTTTATATATTGTGTTTTTTTCTGGTGCTTTTATTTCATGTAGTTTAACATGTCCCTGGAATTCCTTCCAGTTTACCTTGTACCTGAACAAGTTGAACTTGTTGCAACTGATTAAAAATACAATATTTGGTTCTTTTTATAAACTGACAATACTGTCGCTGTGATGAACGGTTTGTGTTTGTTATTGGCCCACCTTCTGAAGTTTTTCAGCACTTGTGAAACTGAGGCAGAAAATTTGCTTAGTCTCATATGCTAGACTTGGTCAACTTATTTCAGGCCAATGTAATCCCTTATCTCTCTATAGGAGTACGTTATTCATGTTTTTGGTCTGTGTCTCTTGCTAACTTTCTAACTTGCCCACTTTAATAACAGTATCACAGTGTTAACTATCGTATTTTGAGTGAAGCTGAATATTTATTTTGTTTGTTTTTCATATTCTTTGACATTGATAGTAAGCTATTATTATTATTATTATTATTATTATTATTATTATTATTTTCATTTTTTTACAGTCCAGTTATTTCTCCCTCTCCAATCTGCCCTCCCACAGTTCCTCATCACATTCCTCCTCTCCTGTCTTAAAGAGCATGTCCCACCTTCCCCCCTCTGCTAACCTCATCTGAACTCCCCACTCCCTGGAGCTTCAAGTCTTTTAAATATTTCTGTAAGACGGTGACATTTAGACTACGGTTTTATAAACTCCTGTTGTAGCCACTAATATTTGTTGGATATGAAGTCGACTGTAGTTTCAGTAAGTGACTGACTTATCCTATTTCATATTTCCTGTGGTATTTTTAATGTTGGGTTATCAAATATAAATTATTTTGAAATTTCTCTGTGGTTTTGAAATTATTGAATATCAACACTTTTATATATGTCAAGCAATTTATTTTTTCTACTTATCCTAACTCCATGATTTAAACCTCTTAAGTACCTTAGTGTAACTGCTTCAGAAATAAATGTTAAATATACAACAAATTGTTTCAGTATAATTTTTTGATAATGCCATAAGATTTTCAAATTATATGTAATTTCTTCTCGGGCTTGCTGATGGAGCTTCAAAGCTTCATCAAAGTAAAGACTTGCTCCCTTGATTTATTTTTGAATGCCAATATGTAATTTTCATTCAACTATACTTTAGCAATATCTCTAACTATTGTTAAGGAAAATCAAGTAGTATGAGTGTTCAAAGCCTTATTAATTTTTCCTATTCTTCTTATTTATTTATTTTGATATCAGTTCACCTGAAGGCTATTTTTGAAGAGTAACTTCAGCAGTGTGACTCCAATTGCCTTAGTTTTACTGAGAAATTGCAACTTTTTCACGGGGATCTTTTATATCAGCAAGATGTATATCATTCTACTAATTTATGTCTTTCTGACATAAATAATTTTTCTTGGTGAATGTAGTGGAAGCTGCTACCTATAAGTATTGCTAAATAATACATGGTTTTCTTTGTCTAGAATAATACGTTTGCATATCAGTGCTAATGTTTTAAAACTGTAGCATGACAGTAATTTCGTAAAATTTTACTCAAAATAACTAAGAAAGTGTTGATTGTTCTTTGTTTATACATATTCATAATCCTCTTTGGATTTTTCAGTAAAAAATCATAAGAAGGAAAACAGAAGGTATTCTATATATTAACCTAAATTGCATATATTTAGCTTAAAAACTATATTTTAGAGTTAGGTGGTGGTGGCACACACATTAAATCACAGAACTTGTGAGGCAAAGGCAGGTGGACCCCTGAATTTGAGACCAGCTTGTTTACAGAGTGACTTCCAGGGCAGTCAGGGCTCTAGTGAAAATCCTGTCTTCAAAAACAAACAAACACCCTCCCAAATTGTGTTAGTATTATTTAATTCAATATTCAAATGATGAGCCATATCACTACATTAATGTATGAATGTGTCTTTTTAACTGTTTCAGGTATTTAAATTATGGGTTACAGACTTTAAGAATGTTAACTTGGTAAGCCCTAAAACGAATACCATGAGTTTCAGTGCTGCCAGGCCGTGTTTTTCATGGTATATCAATGGCCTGATGAGATAGTTTGTGTTACAAGAAAAGTCACATTTCTGTCTTTAGTTAATTGTGTGCAAGATTTTAGAAAAATGCAAAAATATTAAAAGATGCCTGAAAGGAATCAGAAGAAGGTATTGCAGAGTGCCAATTCTTGGTATATCTCATAGAGGAGATAATATTTATTCCATTGTTGAACAAATACATGTATTTATATCCCACTGAAGCCCAGTGTATGTCTGTCTATTGATTATTTTGAAATTTGACTTTTTACAGTGAGATTTACATTTTCATGGTGTCATAAAGTAATTGCAACTCAATGGTGACAGTAATGTACAATGTAAAAAAGGAATGAGAATTGATTTTATGAAAAACAATTTTAACCCAAGCAGAAGCTATTTTTGTTACAGACTATGAATCACCCCCTTATAATTTTGACAAACAGATATGAGAAATCGTTCTCTAATAATTTATTCTATTAACCTTTAGACATGAGAAATGCAATGGTTGGAAGAGGAGCACAGGAATGTGGAAAGTGAGTAAATCAACTCCCACAACACTCATTTGGTGAGGGGTATATGACAAGTATGCACACAGTATCCCTCTAACCATTGTGATACTTAGTTTTTGTAATTTCTAAATACAGTTGATACTATATATTACTCATTACAAATACAAAGTTAAAAGAGATAGGATTTAACTCAGACAATGACATAAAAAATACAGAGATGTGACAAATATGGTCAATTTTAAAGTTATAGGGTAGAAATTCTTACTGTGAACAAATGAATGATTTGAAGGAAAACTTGATTATAAAACCATCAACCTTAAATAGCAGATTTGTAAGCCCCTATGGAATGGTATTACTAAAGTTAAAGCTATTTAGAACAACGTGGCATAGTTCACAGTTATCAACGTCCTTGTTATAGAGTTGTTACTTCCTCACACCACAGTCAACACTCAGCCTCACCTTTGCATTGCTTACACTGAAGTGATCAGGTCAACGAGCTGAATCCTTTGTCTCATGAATGTCATGTTCCCTCATACTGCCAATGATGTGTGGGTGAAGCCCTCATATCCTTTTTTCCATTATATGTCAATGTCTCATGGAAGATGTTCCTGATTGTTCTATCATTATGTTTACCTTTGATTTCCTTAATAATGTTTATCAGGATGCAAAATTCTTACGTTACTGCTTAACTGCAACAGCCTTTTCTGACTAAAAATGTACAATTAATTTCTCAAAGATCACTTGAATAGAGAGATTTAAGCACTTATATATATAAGTCAGTTTATCAAGATTACACATCAAGGTTTGTATACTTAATTAGTGGAATTATAATATTAAATTCTGAAAAAAAAACTTGCTCAATTCATTATAGTGAATAGGTGTGACTTACAAATAGGCATACTGAAACAATGTTTCTAAATCATTTCAGGATTTTATTTGTGATAAATAAAATTTACATGGATCAAAACTAAAATAACAAGCACATGTTTCTTAAAATATTGTATGTAACCATGCATAAGCATGTTGTTAACTAGTGATATTTTAAATATGTGATATCCTATGTGAGGAAAAATAAGCAAGATATTTTAATATAAGATTTGTAGAAAATTTTGGATTTCTAAACATGCTATGAAATTTGCTAAATCATGTGGAATTAAATTATGTACTTGATACATAATTTTTAAACAATCATTGTAATATCAAAATTTCAAAGCCATCCTAGAAAGTAGACAATCTTTATTTATGATGACACAGTTTCTTATTTAAAGTATTAATGTATTTTTAATTATCTAAACTCTAAAAAATTATATAAGGGTTGTGGTTGATAAATATTAAGATGTATGAGCAGTTTTCCAGTCTGCTTCCCAACCCTGGCCACATCAGCAGCCCAATACCCTCCCACACTCTAGTCTGTCTGTCTTTCATGAGGTTCACAGTAACCAGGGACACAGGTGAGACTTCCTCCCACTCAAATTCCCATGCCAGCTGGGATATCCACAAAGTCAAGCTGAGGAAGCCCTCCTGCCCTCAACCCTGGAGATGGATAACTTAGGAAAGAGGTCAGAAGCTATAGATGCAAGCATCACCAACAGAATACAAGAGGTAGAAGAGAAAATTATAGGTGTAGAAGATACCACAGAACATAACATCAATGGCTTATGCTCTAAGATCAACAGACAAATGGGACCTCATAAAATTGTAAAGCTCCTGTAAGACAAAGGACACTGTCAATAGGACAAAATGGCAACCACCAGATTGGGAAAAGATCTTTACCAATCCTACATCTGATAGACAGCTAATATCCAATATATGCAAAGAACTCAAGAAGTTAGACTCCAGAGAACCAAATGACCCTATTAAAAAATGGGATACAGAGCTAAACAAAGAATTCTCAAATGAGGAATATCGAATGGCTGAGAAACACTTAAAGAAATGTTCAACATCCTTAGTCATCAGAGAAATGTAAATCAAAACAATGCTGAGATTTCACCTCATGCCAGTCAAAATGGCTATGAAGAAAAACTCAGATGACAGCAGATGCTGGTGAGGATGTGAATAAAGAGGAACACTCTTCCATTGTTGGAGGGATTGCAAGCTGGTACAACCATTCTGGAAGTTATTCTCGTGGTTCCTCAGAAAATTGGATATAGTACTACCTGAGGACCCAGCTATACCACTCCTGAACATATACCCAAAAGATGTTCCAACATATAACAAGAATACATGCTCCACTATGGTTGCAGCAGCCTTATTTACAATAGCCAGAAGCTGGAAAGAAACCAGATGTCCCTCAACAGAGGAATGGATGCAGAAAATGTGGTACACATTGGAGTACTACATATTAAAAACAATTACTTCATGAAATTCTTAGGTAAGTGGATGGAATTAGAATATATCATCCTGACTGAGGTAACTCAGTCACAAAAGAATATACATGGTATGCACTCATTGATAAGTAGATATTCGCCCAAAAGCTGGGAATACCTAAGATACAATTCACAATCCACATGAAGCTCAAGAAGAAGGAAGACCAAAGTGTGAATGCTTCAGTCCTTCTTAGAAAGGGGAAACAAGACACTCAAGGGAGGAAATAGGGAGACAAAATGTGGAGCAGACGGAAAGAAAGCCCTACCTGGGGCTCCATCCCATATACAGACACCAAACCCTTACACTGTTGGGGAGGTCAAGAAGTGCTTGCTGACAGGAGCCTGATAAAGCTGTCACCTCAGAGGCTCTGCCAGAGCCTGACTAATACAGAGGCAGATGCTCACAGCCAGCCATGGCATCCCCAGTGGAGGAGTTAAATTAGCTTACACTTCAGTATATAGAAAGTAAAAACCCGTCACTTCATAAAGGTTATCAGAACACCTCTGACTTCTTTGCATAACTCAGCTACCCTCAAAGATTAGATACATATTATTTCTGATCAATTTCCAGGTAAGAAAGTCCTAAACTTTCAATGATACTGCAATATTTATGTTTCATGTAGTGATGGATACCTCCTCACTTAGAAGGAAACTTTGATTTTTATCCAACCTACATCTCACTTTCATCAACCCAATCCACTGCTTTGTACTTTCTTGGTGGAGGATAAATAACAAATGATTAATTTTATTTTCTATAAAACTATTGGATTTCAAGTTAGATATAATTTTAGATTAATATAAAGGCGAGTGGAGGAAAGTAATGAAATTTTGATGGACGCATAGAATCTAGAGGATCTATATCAATATTGCTTTACTTGAAATATAACAAAGAATCTTGAAACGTGTGATAAGGTGTAGGTGCGTAAGTGATATAAGGAACTTGGAGGAATATATCTGATACTCAATCTTATTTTCAATTTTAATTATTAGACTCTTTAAATTTAGCAAGAACTGGTTATGGGGATATAAAATTTGACCCTTTGACAATTAAACATTGATATCTGGCAATGGTATCATAGCTATAGAAATTTAATTCAGTTTCTTATTATGCTAAGCAAGAAACTCAGTGTGGTGAGTGAAACTTTGCAATGTGTTAAAGACTGTGCTTGACTTTTTTTGCAAAGTTAGAACTGTTCCATGTTTTAAAAACTGTTTAAAAGTAGATTATGGTAAAACTGGTAATTTCATGATGTGATAATGACTGTATAATAAGTTTCTTCTCACACCTTTTGTTTGATGGTTAAAGGAAATATTTTTATACCTTTGAATGCTTCTAAGCAGAAATTTTGATGAGCTGCTTCAGAAAAGATTCTGAATTTTCCATATTCCTAAAATTGTAACTCTCTTGGTATTTTATAGACTAGTCTCTGTTTATGTTGTCCACAACCATGCATCAAGTGTAGTACCTTTTGTGTGTGTGTGTGTGTGTGTGTGTGTGTAGTTTTCTGTTATTCTCTCAGAGTTATACATCGAACACTTGCTGAAATCACATGGAACCTGAGGACATTTGCTTGCGCGTAAATTAGTATGCTAGTTCGAATTGGTTTATATATGAAGGCTAAATAGCCCCTTAGATCAATTGCATTTAAAAAAATCAGGGTTAACAGTGAACTTACTATAGCATTGATTTTATATGTATGTGTGTGTATGTATATTGAAATGTTCGATTTACATGGAAGATGAGACAGATTTTCAAAGAATCACTTAAAAGTAATTTCTTGTAGTCATTAGATTTGTATAATTTTGTTCTAATTAAAACAATGTAAATGTGTTGAGAGGTACCCCTTTTCATAATTAGATTATTAAAATTGGCTTCACTATTACTTTCTGTCTATGTAAAACTTTTTAAGCATAGTGCTGCATGAATTACATGACTATTTATAAAAATGTTTATAGCTTACAGGAAATTAGAATATGTCCAGTGATGCCTAGGAATCTAATTTGGTTCATTGACACATATTTGTTGTGACTGTTAAAGATATGTAACTCACAATATAGACCAAGTCAGAGAAAACTTGAATGATATTGATTTTGATATATTTGTGAACACAGAGGGAATAATATATAAAGTTTAATTATGAATACTAAATATTTAGTTTAAAGATTAATTGCAGTGCCACACTGAAGAATAACACTTGCTACTCAGAACAAACGTATGAGAGTAGACACAGCAGAAGAATAGATTCACAAAGGTATGCGTGATAATTAACATTCATTTTAAGGTTGATGCATTTAGATTCATCATAAAACAAAATGCCCATGAATATGTTTAGTAATATATATCTAAGAACACTTAACTGATCAGGGAATAGTACTCAACACCTTGGATGTAGGCAGTACTACACCTGAGCTTGATTCCAAATTGAATCAAAACAAGAGGAAGAGATGAATCACACTCTATCATTCATCTCTCCTAGGTTCTTGACTTCATACTCAATGTGACCAGTCACTCATGCTGCCATGTTTTCCCCACCATGGTAGATTCTACCCTACAAGCTATCCCTTCCTTAAGATGCTTTTAGGGAGTATTTTGTCAGTCAACATGTAGACATTTACTTACTATAGCATGCTAAAGTGCCATTTCTCCTTTTCAAAAGATGCCCCAGTGACTAAAGGCTCCTGGAGCTAAGCCTGCCAACCTGAGTTTAATCTCTGGGGCTCACATGGACGAATGAGAGTATTAACTCTTACAGACTGCCTCTGGCCTCTATTGTGCTGTGCTGTTGGCATGCTTATACACAGAAGCACATTTATAAATAAATAAAGTTAATAAAATGCTATCTCAAGTGAAGAAAGAAGGGAATAATAATAAAAAAGTAGGGTGAAATGGCTGCAGCTATAATTTAAAGCAATATCATTTTTATATGAACATTCTTTGAAAGTCATACTACTCCAGCTCTGAAAGTTGTATTATTATCATGAATGTTAGTGAAGTATCATTTTTGATTATGGCTTTAAACAGATTTGGTTAAAATTTATGTATTAAAACTGTTTTGAATCCTTGAGATGAGGTATCTAGTTTGAAATAGAATTTCAATAACTAACATACAATAAAAATATATAATCAATTAGATAAAATATTTAATAAAAGAGATAAAATGTGTTTATTTATTTTAACAGCATGAAAAATTATGGCATTCTTCAGGAAAGTAGCTTTGCTGGAAGAATAGTAAATTTGATTACATAAAACCAAGAATCAGGGAAACATGTATTTTTGCACAATAATGGAAATTAAGGGTAAATTTAAAGGCCTTATGTCTGAGACTCGGAAAGCTTTGTTTAACCTGTAGACATAATGTTATTGTTTCCTTGCACTATTTAAATGTTGATTTCTGAGCCCCTCATATATGGTTGCAGTTCTTATTCTTAGTATCTCCTGTCTCAAGGTTATATAAACATTGCTCCCCTAATTATTTCCTTATTGGCCATGGAAGAAAATAGAAATAGACTTCCTCTCAGTAAGGGGAAGGGGAGAATGAAAGAGGAAGGAGGGATTCAGCCATGAGGAAAGGGTCCGGAAGATATCAAAAGAAAACAGCTGGAGTAAAGAAAGTAATAAAATGCAAGTATCTCTGGGATTTTCACTGGGAGGTGGCCAGATTGGTTTAAAGGATTAAAATAGATGAATACTTCTTAGCTGTTGTGCCTTAAAGCTGTTAAAGAAATAAAGTAATCCTATCTCAATTATTTGGGAGGTAGCCAAATTAAGCGATAAAACATTTATAAAATATCCATACATAACACCATAACACCAAAATCACCATAACAGTTGAAGACAGACTTTGATAAAATCACATTATGTGTTATAAACCCTAAAAGAGTCAGAGACATAAATATAATAATTTACCAAAAAATACTCAGCAATCTAAAGTATGTTATAGTTCCAATATATTTCCATATTTTGTCAAGACAAAGTAATCAAAAGTAAACAGGCTCTGTTTCATACTTAGAACACAAACCAAAAGTGTACTGCAAAGCAGATATTTTCATGTATTATCACGAACACCAAACAAAGAAAGGTATTGGTCTCTGAAACCCTGTATTTCACAGGGTTTACCGTTTGAAGTGCTTGGGAGACAAATCTAAGCACAGGCAGCAAGTGATGATGCTGAACTGAAGCAGTGCCGCTCAGCAGCAGGTCACAGTGCTTCCCAGACTTCTCCAGCAGTGTAGGTGAGCCGAGGGATACTGCATTCAGCAAGCACAGGCAAGCTTGGAAAAAAAATCCAGACAGCTGAGAAGAAAGACTTCACTAGGAAGTGAAAACACACACACACACACACACAAGACATGTAAACACCAAAGCAAATAGGAAACCTCATCTAATTCCAAAAAGCCAGATTGAGTGTAAACATGTCTTTTCATTAATGTAGTATGAACTTGAGCATTGAGTACTGGATAATTTTTATTCCAGATACAGCACCATCATGAGACACAGAAATTGTAAAAGCAATACACAAGTAATCCTTTTGTTTTATAGGTTTTTTTTATTAGATGTTTTCTTTATTTACAATAACTCCTTTCCCAGGTTCTCCTAAACAAAAAACAAAAATAATAATAATAAAAAGAAACTAAAACAATCCCCTGTTCCCTCCCCCCTCCCCCTGCTCACCACCCCACCTCCTCCTGCTTACTGGCCCTGGCATTCCTCTACACTGGGGCATAGAACCTTCACAGGGCCAAGGGTCTCTCCTCCCATTGATGACCAACTTGGCCATCCTCTGCTATACATATGCTGCTGGAGCCATGAGTCCCACCATGTGTACTCTTTGGTTGGAGTTTTAGTCCCTGGGAGCTCTGAGGGTACTAGTTAGTTCATATTGTTGTTTGTCCTAAAAAGCTGCAAACCCTTCAGCTCCTTGTATCCTTTCTCTAGCTCCTTCATTGGGGAACCTGTACGCAGTCCAATGGATGCCTGTGAGCCTCTACTTCTGTATTAGTTGGGTACTGTCAGAGCCTCTCAGGGACAGCTATATCAAGCTCCTGTCATCCAGCACTTGCTGGAATCCACAATAGTGTCTAGATTTGAAGGATTCCCAGGTAGAGCGCTCTCTGAATTGTTCTTCCTTTAGGCTCTGCTCCATACTTTGTCTCTTCAACTCCTTCCATGGGTATTTTGTTCCCCCTTTTAAGAAGGAACAAAGTATCCACACTTTGGTCTTCCTTCTTCTTGAGTTTCTTGTGGTTTGTGGTTTAGTACTTTGTGTATTCCGATCTTCTGGGCTAATTATATAATTTAGAACTAAAGTAAGAATCAAATTTCTCTCATTAAAAAGAAAACAAAGTGGGATGACACTTGAGTATAGTCTCACTTTTAAAGTGGAGTTAAAAGGATAATGAGTTCAAGGGTGCCCTGGACCACAGGGAAGTCTGAATCATGAGCAGCAGTCATAATGTGCGCACTGCACATGGAAAGTATGTTAGTGAAAAATGGACCTCTTAAATGGACTGAAGAATAGAAAAGGGACAGGGGTTGTCCACTTAGAAAACTACATTCAGTAAAAAGGTCTTATAAAATCAAATAAGCGAATCTTTAGATAGTATAAAACTAAATTCTTTATCACTATCAGAAGGAACTAAAGAAAATACTTTTACATTCACACCTGTGAATCATATTTGTATGTTTTAAATGCCAAGCAATTCTCTGTGGAAACTGATAGATGTTTTAAGCAGATTAATTTAGTTAGGAAACCAACTGCCCAATCTTAGCTGAGAAGCCTGGTTGCAAGTACAGTGTGCTATTTGAGTGTCCATGCAAGCTGAAGGGAGCAGAGTTGTTTCCTCTGCCACCCATCCACGATTGGCATGCCTACAAACCAGTTACAGTTCTGTCCTTTGGGTTGATAATTTGTTAGGTCACCTTCTATAATTTGGCAGGATACTTTATTTACAATTACTGGCTTGCTAAGGAGGAATTAACTCAGGTCAAATTAATGAAATCTGGTGTATGATGATGGTGGAAATGTTTTCCAATGTAATGTCATTAAGGTTGATATGAAAAAAATAGCATATAATACATAGGTTGCAAACTTCAATATGCATTATTCACAATTTTGGAGGCCAGAAAGTTTAGGAACAGTGCAACAATAGAGCCAGATTTAGTGCACTGATCATTTCCTTGTTTGTTGGTTGGTTGGTTGGTTTATTTCTGTAACAGACAGCAACGAAGTTCAGAGCATCAACAAGTGAATATTGAAAATGTATATTCCAACCATTGGAAAATACAAAATAAACTGATAAGTTTCCAAACACATAAAACACAAACTTAAAATATGATGGTATGAATAACTTTAGATTTATACAATGTATGAGATTCTAAAATACAGTTTTTCAAATTAAAACAGCCCATGTTCAAATACCATCCCCTTTGACGTCTACTAGATGTTTAAATGAGCATTAGTGCTCCCTAGATTATTCCAAATAATAAAAGAATTGGGACTGATAACAAATTCCTTATATAAAACAATTTTGGGCTGGGCAGTGGTGGCGCATGCCTTTAATCCCCGCCCTTGAGAGACAGAGGTAGGCGGATTTCTGAGTTCGAGGCCAGCCTGGTCTACAGAGTGAGTTCCAGGACAGCCAGGGCTACACAGAGAAACCCTATCTCAAAAAAACCAAAGACAACAAGAACAACAACAAGAACAACAACAACAACCAAAAAAAAAAAAAAAACCAAAAACAAAAAACAAAAGAAAAACAATGTTGATCTTACATAGAAAGCAGGTAAAGGCATGAGAAAAGAAATTATTGATCAATTTCACTGATGAATATGGAAGCTAAAATTCTCAATAACATATATTAGAACCTAATCCAACAACAGACAACCAAGAATATATACCCTGACCTATGAAGTTTTTTTTTTTTTTTACAGGAATTCAAGTATGATTCCACATACAGAAACCTATAAAAGTTATATAACACATAAACTGACTCAAATCAGAAATCACACAATTTTCTCAACAGATAAAAAGAGACATTTGACTATTGCAGCATTCTTCATAGTGAAAGTCCTGAGAAACTAGCAGTAGAAAGAACATCCCTTAACATTAAAAATAAAGCTCTGTACAACCGTGATCACCAGGCTCATAACAATTGTGGAATGCTTAGTGACTTTTCTCTACAATTAGCACTAAGAAGAAAGGTTGTTCACTTCTCTAGTATTTCTGAGTGCAGTACTCATATATTAGCCAGAGGAATAAGAAAAAAGAAAAAGGAAAAAAATTAAAAGGGTTTAGAATTGAAAGAAATTATTACTATTTGTGAAAGATATATCCCTTCAAAAATCTTGAGGAGGGCTAGAAAAGCAAGTGTCATGCAAATTTGAGAACCCAATTTCAAATCCTCAGAGTCAATACAAAACAGGGAGTGCCAATCTTGTTTGTAATACCAGTGTTCATTCAGGTAGATGGGCAATTGAGACAAGAGAACCCCGGTAGCTAGCAGGCACACTACACTAACATACAACACGAGCAACAGGAACATAAAGAGGCCTTTTCTCTAAAAGGTGAAAAGTGCCGACATATACCTGCTCACTTATGGCAGCCAGATGCATTATGTAGTCTGAACATAATCCTATCTTACCAATATACAAAAGACTTTTCTAAGACTGTAAGGAGTTCCCTTAGATTGAAAAATATTTTCAGCCAAAAGAGTGTTATTTTCACATGCAAAAATCAGTCACAGATCAGGAGGATGTCTTGATAAGTAAAGGTACTTGCTGTTAAGTTTGATATATTCAGTTCAAACCCTAGAAAACAAACACACACATATACATACATGTACACACACACACACACACACACACACACACACACTGACACCGCATTCTTCAGCAATAGTCAGCAGACTGAGGTAAAAATGGGAAAGGATTATTTTCACAATAGCTACAATACTATGCAAAAGAATAAAAGGGGATCAAATACTTCTAGATTGAAACTGTAAAGATTGGGAAATAGAAAATGTAGAAGACGTAGAAAATGGAAATATCTTCCATGTTTGTGATAAGTAAAATTAATATCATAGAAAATGTTATTTTACCAAAAGATATAGTGAAATCCCTATGCCATGTTTCAGAGATATGAAAAAGCAATCCTAGAATACATATGGAAGCTGGAAGTACAAAATATTCTGAAAACCAAGGCAAAGGAGGGAAAAGGAACAATTCTAGGGGTATCAAGATAGTTAATAATATTGCATATCCAAAGAAAAATGGAATATTACTGGCACAAACTTGTATATAGTAGACCCAGAAGTAAACCCACACAGTTGGGTCCATCTGACTTTTTAAACTTGCAAACTCCACACTACAACAATATGAACTAACTAGTACCCTCAGAGCTCTCAGGGACCCAACCATCATCCAAGGACTATACATGGTAGGACTGATTGTTCTGGCAGCACGCGTATAGTAGAGGATTGCAAATTCGATCACCAATAGGAGAAGAGGACCTTGGCCTTGTGAAGGTTTTGTGCCCCAGTGTAGGGGAATGCCAGGGCCAATAAGTGGGAGAGGGTGGGGTGGCAGGTATGGGGAGGGGGAAGGCAACAGGGGTTTGTTCTGATTGTTTTTGTTTGTTTGTTTGTTTGTTTTTTGGAGGGGAAACTGGGAAAGGAGAAATTTACATGTAAATAAAGAAAATATCTAAAAAAAAAAAGAAAAGAAAAGATCATTTCTGGCTATTATAAATAAGGTTGCTATAAACTTAGTGGAGCATGTGTTCCTATGACATGTTGGAGCATCTTCTGGGTTTATGCCCAGGAGTAGTATAGCTGGGTAGTACTATGTCCAATTTCCAAAGGAACCATCAAACTGATTTCCAGAATGATTGTACCAGCTTGCAATTCCACCAGCAATGAAGGAGTGTTCTTCTTTCTCTACAACCTCGCCAGCATTTGCTATCACCTGAGTTTTTTATCCTAGCCATTCTGACTAGTATAAGGTGGAATCTCAGGGTTGTTTTGATTTGCATTCCCTGATGACTAAGAATATTGAATATTACTTAAGGTGCTTCACAGCCATTCAGTATTC
>JADRCD010177136.1:0-12522 GCA_019843815.1 Montemys delectorum
AGAAAAAGAAAAAAAGCAAGAGAGATCACACTAATTACTAGAATCTTCATGAATAAGATGGAAATATTCACATAGATATTAAAGGCATAAATATACAGACAACTCTACATTTTACAGCTAAGAGTAAATAAGTCATTTTCTGGAGAAATGGTCGCATACACCTAGGGTTAAATAAAGAGCCTCAACAGCGGACACCCCCATTAAGGAAATCAAAGCCTCAATTTCAAAATCGATGTTTAAAAAGTAAATGTGGTCCATCTACACAGTGGAGGACTACTCAGCTATTAAAAACAATGAAGTTATGAAATTCTTAGGCAAGTGGATGGATCTGGAGAGTATCATCCTGAGTGAGGTAACCCATCACAAAAGAACACACATGGTATGCATTCTCTGATAAGTGGTTATTAGCCCAGAAGTTTGGAATACACAAAGTACAATCCACAAACCACAAGAAACTCAAGAAGAAGGAAGACCAAAGTGAGGATACTTCTGTCCTTCTTACAAGGGGAAACAAAATACCCATGGAAGGAGTTGCAGAGACAAAGTATGGAGCAGAGACTGAAGGAAGGACAATCCAGAGACTGCTCCACCTGGGGATCCTTCCCATATTCAATCACCAAACCCAGACACTATTGTGGATGCCAGCAAGTGCTGGCTGACAGGAGCCTGATATATCTGTCTCCTGAGAGGCTCTGACAGTACCCGACTAATACAGAAGTAGAGGCTCACAGCCATCCATTGGACTGAGCACAGGGTCCCCAATGAAGGAGCTAGAGAAAGGACCTATGGGGCTGAAGAGTTTGCAGCCCCTTAGGACAGATACAAAATGAACTAACTAGTACCCTCAGAACTCTCAGGGACTAAATCACCAACCAAAGAGTACACATGGTGGGACTAATGGCTCCAGCAGCATATGTATAGCAGAGGATGACCTAGTTGGTCATCAATGGGAGGAGAGGTCCTTGGTCCAGTGAAGGTTCTATGCCGCAATGTAGGGGAATGCCAGGGCTAGGAAGCAGGAGAGGGTAGGTTTGTGAGCGGGGAAGGGAGGGAGGGAATAGGGGAGCTTTTGGAGGGAAAGCCAGGAAAAGGGAGAACATTTGAAATGTAAATAAAGAAAACATCTAATAAAAAAAATGTCTTAAGGATCATATGAATGTTTTAAAGGACCAAGGAATCTCCCCAAACGTTTACAATAAAATTGCCAATTGCGTGTAATCTTTTGCAGAAAATAGAATTTAAAAAAATACATTCCAGTGTATTCTTTTTGTGAAATATTTATTTTATTTTAAATTACATGTATGCGTGGGGGAGGTGTCTTGTGTGGGTATGTACATGAGCGGCTACATGCCCACAAAGGCCTGAAGAAGGTGTCAGATCCTTTGGGGCTGAAGTTACAGGCAGCTGTGAGCTACCTGACATGCCTGCTGGGAGTAGATTGGAGGTCTTCTTCAAGAGTACTACCTGCCCTTAACCCCCGAGCCATCTCTCCAACACCACCACCTTTGTCTTCTAAGCCAAGAATTGTTTTGAAACTAAAACAAGACAAAGAGAATATATAAAAAGAAAACTACAAACCAACAATTCACATGACATTAAGCAATAAAATTCTTCACAAAATATTAGGAAATAGAACTTACCAATATGTGAAAATAATCATATGCTATGGCCAAATATACCTGTATTTAGGGGTGGGAGGTAAGCTCAGTAGTCAAGGAACAGTCACTGTAATTCAACAGAAATAGACTAAAGAAGAAAAATCATGTGACTGTATACACTGATGCAGAAAAGCATTTGACGGAGGGTTTTTTTCTTTTTTAAATTATACTTACTGTATTTTATGGGTACAAGTGTTTTGCCTACATGTGTTTCTGTGCTCCAAGTGCATGCAATATCCTTGGAGGCCGGAGGAGGGCACTGGATCCTCTAGAATTGGAGTTCAGATGGTCATGCGTTGCCACGTGGGTTCTGGGAATTGAACCAGGTCCTCTGTAACAGCCAGTGCTCTTAACCACTGGACAATTACTGCAGCCCACTGAAAATGTCAAAGTTTTATACTCGTTCCTGACAAAAATTCTACAAATGTAAAGAGAGAAGTACATTAACCTGACAACAAATATTTGCATTTTTAAAATGTCAACATTTAGAACGTTACAATGAGGCAATATGCAGTCTCATTGTGAAAGACGACGTGCTTTTCTCCTGTGAGCAGGAACGGAGCAAGGATGCCCACTCTCATTGCTTTTGTTCAGAAGAGTGTTGGAGATTCTGGATGGTCCTTGCAATAGGGTAAGAAAGGAATATATATAGACACACATACATACCTTGGTAAATAAAAAAAATTAAAATTGCCCCTGTTTGTGGATGAATTGATTTTTCTTACCCACCCCAAGAAATACTTCCAAAATATAAACAAAACAAAGCTCATAAAACTAATGAAAAGGTTTAGCAATATTATAATACCTGAGATCATACAAGATATATGATACTTGCAAGTGTCCGCAGTAAGTGGGAGAACAAATTTAGAAATACAGTGTGACTCGAAGTCCCTTAAAAACTTATCACCCAGGTCTAAACAGATATATATATATAAACAAATATATATATATATCATGTGCTGAAAGTTATGGCTCCAAATAAGTAGAAAGGAATACTGTGTTCAAGACTCACATGACTCCTCATGGCCATAGTATGACGATTTTCTAAGTCAATATGTAAGTTGAGTGTAATTCCTATGAAATCATAGCTACATTTTTTGTTGTTGAAATGACATTATCGTAAAGTTTATGTAAAGTGTCAAAGGAAGACTGTCATTCATGTTCCAGGTTCACAGAGAGACTCTTCTTCCATGGAGATACAGTAGAAAGTGACAGAAGTCCTCCTTTACCCTCTACAGGCACATGTGGCCTCATACATGTGCACATAGAACACACACACACACACACACAACACAACACAACACACCTAAATAATCCAACTAAACAATTGACAAAAGACATGACCTTTCATGAGACAGATATCCAGATTCAAATAAGCACATAATCAACATTGAATATCATTAGGTACTAGGGAACAATAATGAAATATCAATACTCAGCTATCAAAGTGGCTAACATGAAATTTAGTGATGGCACCAAATTCTGATGAAGAAGAAAGGAGAAATGGATTATTCACACATTGCCAGTGGGATGGCAAATGGGTGCAGTCATTTTGCCAGTACCTTGGCAGTTCTTAACAAAAATGGAAGCGTGCCAGACAACTTAGCAGCTCATTGTTGAGCATTTGTACCAGAGAGATGAAGACCTTTGTCCACACAAAATTCTGCATAGTAAATTATATTGGTGGTTTTATTTGTAGTTGCTCCAAAACTGGATATGTCCAGGATGCCCCTCAGTGAGAGAATGGTTAAGCACATTTGGTGTCTCTGTATTTTGGGTTGCTACTCGCCGATAGAAAGAAGCAAGTTATTGATACATACAACCCCCTGGGGGCTCTTTGGGGAATATACTAGGTAGAAAAGCTTGTCCCAAAGTTACACAAGATAGAACTTCACTTACTTGGTGTTATAGAAAGACAGAATTATGCAAATGGAGAAAGAGATTAGTGGTTATCAGAACTTAAGGAAAGGGAGAAGTGTGAGAAAGTATCTACAAAGGTTTTGCAAATCATTGTGATATTGGAAAGGCTTTGTGTCTTGAGGGAACTGGTAAGGAGTGCATGGTCTCTAAGTTCTTTCTTAAGCTGCGCGTAAATCCATTGAGTTTGTGATTTTAATGTGGTACTGGCAGTCAGTCTCAGGGCTTTGAGAATGTTAAATAAGTACTCTACCACCCAGTTAAAGCCACCAAACTATGGATCTATGGATCTATCTATGGATCTATGTATTTATGTATGTATGTATGTATGTATGTATGTATGTATGTATGTATGTTTCTATCCATCTATCCATCCATCCATCCACCCACCATCTATCTATCTATCTATCTATCTATCTATCTATCTATCTATCTATCTACCTACCTATCTATCTACTTATCTATCATCTATCTATGTATCCATTCTAGCACCAAGCTACAACCACAAAATTATCTATGTATTTATGTATCTATCTATATAGCTATGTATCTACCTATCTGCAGTTTATCCAACTACCACTTCTCATTTGAACACATGAGTTTTCATAAGTTTACTTCAGAAAGTGCCAGAATGAATGTCCTTGCAACTATGTTTGGCATCCCTCCTAATCCATTTTCTTTTTATATTTCCCTGGAAGTGGAACTGGCAGCCATGGACTTCCTTATCTTCCCACACTTTCAGAACCCTCTGTCGAAAGGGCAGAAAGATTCACTATTCATGACAGATGTCAGTCCCCTTGGTGTGAATGAGCACCAGCCGCAGGACATAGCTGGTGCAGCTCATATGTGAGTTTTAGGAACTTTCCACACACGAGGAAGGTCCCCCCTTGTGAACATTGTGGCTCGAATTAGTTGCTAGCTCCTGGGTTACTATAGGTATGTGGGGAGCATGGCAGGACCTGGCACATGGTGAAGGCTCAATAGATGGGATGGCTGCTGCTGTTGTCACTGCATTTGTGACCAAAACCAGAACAGCGCAGGGGCTGAGGCTGGCCTGCTGGAGGAAACCTTTCTGTACAGTCTTGCAGATGCCACATCCACCAAGTAACTTATTTTCTTTCATGGCTTTCTGAATCCTAGTTTCTTAGAACACATTTTCTATGTATTCACTGGTTACTTGTGTATGTGTGTGTAGATGGATATATATGAATTCATATGTGTGCACATATGTGTATTGTCACTGCAAAAAACACAATTCTCACCTTAAGGGAATAAGAGTTTATTTTGTAGTCAAATATGGGTGATGATGATCTGGAAACAAACTCAGCTTACCTTAAGTCCATGTTCCAACATGGTGACAGCTTGATGAAGCTTTTGTAGTAACAGGACAAAGAAAGGCACAGCTTACAGCACATTCAAATACTTTGGTGGAAACAACAGGCACACGGATTTAAGCAAAGAGGAAAAAAAGTCTTAGCTACAGGACTCAGATGCTGCTGTCGGATTAACACTCTCAGCCTTTCGTTTGGTAGGAGCTCGTAGTGTGTTAGTTTAATACATTTCTAAAATGTTTTACCTGCTAGTGGCAAAGAGGCTCGTTCAAAAACAGAGGTGGGCAAGGAATCGTTGCTAAGGCAGGTGAAGACAAACCAAGATAATCGTGATTAATTTGGAGCCGCAAGATCCCAAGCAGCCCAACATCACTGAAGTTCTCATCGGTTAATTGGCCTTGTAGAAGGGTCAGTGGGAGCTTTTGTTCTCAGTGTGCATGCATGAGGATGTATATACTATGTGTATATATGCATGTGTGAGTATATATTTATGCATGTTTAGGTGCATGTGTATATGTACCTATCTGTGTGTGTATATGTATGTATATACATGTATATTTCCGTGCCTTACCTATATTCCTTTCTCATTTAGGAAGTCACTACTTTTGAAGAAATTTTTATATTCCAGTCCTTATTTTGCATATTTAGTGAACACATTTACTTGTTACCCATCTTAACTTTTTCAATTATGGTTCTTGACACAGAGTGTTTAGAAGTTGTTAGGAAGCACTATTTATCAATTTGTGTGTGTGTGTGTGTGTGTGTGTGTGTGTGTGTGTGTGTGTGTGTGTTTGCATTCAGGTGCATGTGTGTAGGCACAAACCAGTGAGTCTCAGTGTTATTCCTCAGGAGCTGTCTACGTTGGGTTTGATACACTGCCCTAGAGCTCACTGGTTTGGCAAAGCTGCCTGACTGGCCAGCGCCTTCCCCGCAGGGGTGGGAGGGTCCTCCTGTCCCCGTGACTCTGCTGCTGGGACTACTAGCACATGCCACTGTGTCAGGCACTTTTGTATATTTCTAGAGGTTGATTTTGGTCCCTATGGTGGCAGAGCAAGCGTTTTACTGATTGAGTTATCTCCTCAAACTGTTCTTATCAATGTGTTGTCGGTAGGCGCCTTCCCCATAAGAAAGTGCTACAGATCTGTAGGTTTTGTTCCCTTTAATTCTGACTGGATCGTGGGTGCAGGACCTGTTCACCTCATCATGACTCTCATCATGGTCCCATCAATGGTCCTTTTCTGTGTTTCACTCCCTTAGCTCTCACAAAAGTAATAGGCATCCGTGAGCACACCAAAGACACAGTAATTAGGACCTTGAAGTAATTTCTTTGATCAAATCCTCCTATCCCCTATCCCTTAAGAAACTATTTAGAATCCTTCCCTTACCCTCTCTTTCTATAATTTCACCTTATCTATATGCTTTTCTAAGAAATGTGACCTCATTTAAATGTTTTAACGTTTTTAATTGTTTGCATAATTTTTCTACCTTTGTGTATGTGTGATGAGCATGTGTGTGTGTGTGTGTGTGTGTGTGTGTGTGTGTGTGTGTGTCTGCATATACCAGGCTAGCTGGCCTTATGGCTTCCTGGGGGTTCTCTGCCTCCTATCTCACAATAGAAGCTCTAAAATTACAGACATCCTCTACTGACCCTGGTTGCATATGGATTCTGGGCTCAGATGCTGGACCTATACTTGTGTAACAAGCCCTTGACCCACTTCACCTCTCCCGAGCCATTTTATTCTCATGGCAAGGGCCGTACTGCTTGTGATCTCCCTACAGGCTCCTCCCCCATTGAATAATAGCATACAGTGTTAGTCTTGGCTACCTGCCGCACATGCTCAGTTGTGCCGTATTCTACATTTTTCCATGCACTCCTCACTCATGGCCTTAGCCCCACTCTCATGCCCACCACCGTTCTGAACACTCACAAATGTTTTGTCTTACATACCTGTAAAAGGTTTTTCTTAGTTATGAACCGGAGCAGAGTTGCCAAGTTGTATAACTTAAAGGCCAACCCATTTTCCGTGGTGACTCTTTCTTTCTAGAACCTTTGTTTAAAGATCTCGAGGTCCCACGTCATCTCCAACACTCGATGTGAAGAGACTTTTTTTTCTGTCAGTTGAATCAAGTTGCTGTATACAGAGGAGTATGTGGTGTATTATTAGATAGGAAATGGAACCTCAATGTGCTCTAGCTGGTATGCTGCCAGTGTGCTTTGAATGCGAATATGTCCACTTTTCATCTGTGTTCACACACACACACGAAGAACACGTGTGTATGAGTGCACATGTATGGACACACGAGTGGAGATCAAAGGTTGATGTCGCATGTCTCCCTTAACCACTCTAAGTCTTACTGTTTGAGACCAAGTGTCTCCCTGAACCTGGATTGGCTAGATTGGCTGGTCAGCTTTAGGGATCTGACAGTCTCTTTGTCCCCAGATCTAAGACTATAGGGACATGCTATTACACCTTGCTTAATAAAAACAAAACAAAACAACCACTCTGGGAATTCAAATTCAGGTCCTCATGGTTTCACTGCTGGCACTTTATCAACAGAGCCAGCCTCCCTACCCCCTCCTGAAGTCCATTTTAGTATTTCTTGAAGTATGTGCTTTCTTTGCTAGGAGAAGGCACAGTTTGTGCCTTTTGCTCTTCTCCCTACATTTAGTCTTTATTTGTAAACCTTTAGCAACATGAGTTAAGATGAGTATCCCTTTTGACAGTTGCATAATATACGCCCTCTATTAAATTTGGAAGTCAGAGTCCACTCAGGTATCTCAGTGGGTGAAGTTGCTTGCTGCTGGGTCTGATGATTTGAATTCAGTTCCTGGGACTCATGTGATAGGAGAGAACTGACTCCTGAAAGTGGCTTTCTTACTTCCACGCATGTGTTGGGTACATGTTACTTCTGAATAAATAAATAAGTGTAAAAAGTTAAAAACACAAAACAAAACAAAGCAAAAAAACTCACTCCATAACATTTGTCAATTTCTACCATTTATTTGAGTTTACCTTACTGAATTTTTGTAAATACACAAAACCCTTTCTGTATCCTTTGTCTGGTTTTATTTTGGTCTGGTTTCGATGTTCATGTTACCCTCTTACATTTGTTGTTGTATGAAACAAATGATTAGGTCAGGTTTTATTACTTTCCCACACATATTTTGTTGTGCTCCTAGCTTATTGGTGCATAAGTACACACACACACACACACACACACACACACACACACTTAATGTGATGACTGAAATCTACCCAACATTGACTTTTGTGCCTGTGTGTGTCTACATACATATTCACATACACATATACATGCGTGTTCATGTATAGGAGTGTAGGTGTTTGTGCACGATGGCACATGTGTGTAGGCCGAAGGATACGTTAGATGCGGATCCTCTTCCATCTGGTCTGAGGCAAGGTCTGCTGTTGTTCACTGCTTTATCCATTAGGCTAGCTGGCTTATGAGCTGCTGAGAAACCTCCTGTGTCCGCTTCCTATCTCCCCACACAAGTGGAAGGATTATAGATCTATGCTACAGTGTCTGGCTTTACATGGACTGGGGCAGGGGAATCTGACCTCAGGTTCCTCACACTTTGGCAGCAAGCTCTTTACTCACTAAATCACCTCCCCAGCCCAGCTTTGTCTTTTCTTTTTTTTTAACGTGTCTTTTGAGTCCTAGCCTTGAATATTCTTCAAGAAACTGTGTATGTAGTCTTCATTAGAGCTTTCCTCACAACCTTCTTGCATTGGCAATAAAGATTTTTGAGATTACGCTGATGACAAAATAATTATTGGTCTCTCTTGTTGGGGTTGTCTTCGTGTCATACAAGTAGCCACCTGCCCTGTCTGGACAGATGCCTTCAGCGTGACTCTTCTGGAGAGGCCCCTGCTAAGACGGGCGTAGATCATGCCCTGTGCTGTGCAGCCCACCCATGGCTGTCTGCAGGGCTATTTTAACTTCCCAGGTCTGGTATCCACTGGGGCTTGGGTGGTTATTCATAAATCATGGACAACTAATGGAGAAAATGATTGCACTGAGATAGCCCAATAGAGCACCCATCTTTCCGAGCACAGCTTGGCAGGCACTTGGAGCCCCATTAAGGCTGTAGCAAAGTCTTAGCTTTTTACTCCTCTTGGAGTGTGGTTTTTTTTCTGTGTTCATAGACGTGCATACACATTGTGTTCAGGTACATGTATGTGTGACTGCATGTGGGAGGCAGAGGGTACCTTGAGTGCGGGTCCTCGGTTACCATCAACTGAGCCTATTGAGGCAGGGTCTCTCACTAGCCTCAGATTTACCAGTGCAGCTAGGCTAGCTGGCCAGCAAGCCCCTACCTTCATCTCCTCAGAACTGAGATTATAAGCGTGCTGACGTGACTGGCATTTTTAAAAATGTGGATTCCCGGGATGAAACACAGGGTCTTATCTTTCAGTACTTTATTGGCTGCACAGCCTTCCCACCCCCACAGTCTTTAAAAGACACAAGAGTTCATTTCCTCCTTGCATGAGAGGCCTTCCTGGAAGGGAGATGTAGGCCTATCTGTGCCTACGTGTTTTGGTTAAACACACTTGTTTCCTCCTTTGAAACCTTATCTCATGTATTCCCTGGGTGTCCTGGAATTAGTTATGTATAGGATTGACCTTGAATGACCCTCCTGCCTCGACCTCCCCAGCGCTGGAATTCCAGATGGACACTACCACTTCCAGTTCATGCACTGCTGAGGATGGAACCCAGAACTTAACACAAATTAGATGAGGACCCACCAACCCAGCCACAACCCATGCTCTGTGCCACCCATTCAAGTTTTAAAATGAGCTTGGCTTGGGGGTCTGAGTATCAACTTCCATCTTTGTAGCAATTCCAGAATTGCCTCTTTCCACATTGCTAACTTGTTTAATTTTGTTGGCCTTTTGGAGACAGGATCTCACTGCGTAGATCAGGCTAGCCTTGACCTCAGAGAGATATGTCTTCGTTAAAGTCCTGAGCCACCAACGTGGCTTAAACTGATAATTTAAAAAAACAAAAACAAAAACAAAAACCTGCTAATTTTTTGAGGAAAAGGGGAGACTCAGGGGCTGTACCATCAAGTTTAATATCGTGGAATCAGTATTGCAGAATGGATTGAAATCTCTAAGAAACCAGATGTATGTGCAAGTAGCGGACTTCACCAAAGAGCTTGAATACAACATGTCATCGTGATTAATTGTGGGCAATGGGGGTCTTATGAAACCAAGAAAGAAAAGCGTTTGTTTCTCTGCTGCTACAGTTATAGGCTCCATTTTGTTTGCAAGCAGTCCCCGGAGGACTGCGCATGTGGGATAGTCGAGGAGGACTAGTCTCCATGCATCCTTTACTGAAGCCAACCAGACAGAGGCGGTTCAGTAAACTATCATGTAGTGATGCAGCTTTCGTTTTAGAGAGCTCTCTCAAAGACGAGATAAAGAAAAAAAAAACTGGTCTCCTAGTTTAAAGCATCTTTATAAAAAAAACAGGCTGGAGGGAATCTGCCAGGAGTTCTCAGAGAAGAGGAGGTATGCTCCGCCTACAGATACCAACAGGACACAGAATTGTGAATAAAAGAATTCTTTTATAGAACCAGACGGGTGGTTTCGTCCTCCAAGTGACCAGCAGGTGGCGCGAATTCACCGTTGAAACTGTGAAGAAGAAGACGCAGCAGCAGCAACAGCAGCAGCGAGGCTTTCTTTTCTTGCGCCGGCCCTGTGAGTCTAGTAAAACAGAGAGAAAGAAAACAACCTCCCCCCCCCCCCCCAAAAAAAAAAAAAAAAACCACACACACACACACACACACACAAAAGCCGGATCTCTATTTAAAAATAAACGAATGGCCCGAAAAGGTTCGTCTTTGTAAAAAAAAAAAAAAAATCACTCTCAGGTTGCAATCGTCCACGTTTTTATAGCGCGCCTCATCTGATGAGAGGCAAAAGGAGCCGAAGAAGACTTGCGGAGGACAATTTCCCGGATTTTGTGTAAGAAAGTTAAGCAGCCGCTTCGTGTGTTCAAGAACCACCATATTCAGAAATGGCTTGTGCTGAAGGTTCTAATAAACATCAAAAAATAAAGACGTTATCAGGCACACATTGCGTTTTATTTTGAAGATACTCGTGATATTTAGGTATTTGGACATCTTTAGGACATCTAGGACCAGACGCTTTGGAGCTTTCTTCTGTGTTTTTCCAAAAGAAAATTAAATGTTAATAGAGCGAGCGAGGGGTGTGACAGCGATCTCATAGACACAAAAGGAGAGAACCCCCCCCCCAACCCCCAAGCCACTACCATTAACGCCAACCAGAATAACAAAATCTGCTTCCTTGGCCCGGTAAATCAAGCTCTGCCTGAAGTAGCTGGTCAGACGCTTGTGTTAGTGGACACTTTCCCAACATTCTAGAATATTTTTAGGGACTGGATAGTCACCAAGAAGAAAGTTTTCTTTTTTTAAATTTTGTAAAATTATTATTTTTTATTTCAGTTAAAGATCCTACCAACTGAAGTACTGTAAAAACAAAACCAAACCCAACACCCAAAACCAACCAAACAAAAGCATTTCTTACAGTCTAGCTGAAAGCGGTGGTTTAAAGCTAAAAGGTCTGTTTAAAAAACAAAACAAAACAAAATAATAATATTTTTAAAAAAATACTGCTAAAGCTTCTTATAAATAAAGCAAACCAAAGATCCCAAGGACGTTTTCAAATTAGAATTTCTAAGGAAATTCCAACTAAGAAAGTGACCCTCAGCCTCAGCCCTCATATTCCAACCTGAAGATTGAACTTAATCTTAGCAAATGTTACTAAATACAATGTATTTTTGTTATTAAAATCCACCTCTTAAGAAATTAATTTACTTTCTGCGTTGATGGGGTCCTTTTTCATTTAAGTTTTCTCTGTGCCTTGTAATTAGTCTTTCTCGATCTGTTTCTCTTACGGAAAGAAACTGTACAGAAAGGGGAACAATGAAATAAAAAGCAAACTTGTAGGTTGTAGGTTGTTAAAATATTTTGCTTTATCACGCCTGGCAGGAAGAGAACCAAGAACACTGAAGTCAGGGCGACTGAGAGAATCACACTCCAGTTCCTCTCAATTCCGAACCTCAAGTTTATTTCTTAAAATCTTGGGGGCTTGGTTATGAAGCTGAGGAACTTGGCATGGAAGGGAGTGGGTTGTAATTCATTTGAGAGAGGAATCCCGGCTGGGGATGGAAAGGGGGGATTTCCTGGGAGGGTGGGTGGGTTTTCTTCAGCAACTTTTTCTTGGCCAGTTTCACGGAGTGCCCTGGAGTTTAAACCCGAGTTTCTAGGCTCACCTGGTAAAATCACCCGCTTCGGGGGCCCCGGCTTTGTCTGACGATCCTGGATAGCTCTCATCCGCAGGGAGACCCACAGGGAAACAAAATTCGCCTGTTTATGACATCTTTCCCCCTGTCCGAGTCCGAACGAGGTTTGGGGGATCTCGGCTCTCAGGGAGATAAAAGTTTCATTTTAAGTGGGGCACATGTCAAAGTTAAATAGTGCTTCGCAGCTACGCTGCAGGGTGGGTCTTCATTTCCTATTTCACTGTTTCTTTTTTAAAAAACAAAAACAAAAAAAAACCAAAAAAAAA
>JADRCD010177140.1:0-24227 GCA_019843815.1 Montemys delectorum
ACCTGTTTGATTGTGTTTTCCTGTAGTTCTTTAAGGGATTTTTGTGTTTCCTCTTTAAGGGCTTCTAGCTATTTAACTATGTTCTCCTGTATTTCCTTGAGGTTGCTATTTATGTCTTTCTTAAAGTCCCATATCATCATGAGAAATGATTTTAGATTTGAATCTTGCTTTTCCAGTGTGATGGTGTGTCTAGGACTTGCAGTGGTGAGACAACTGGCTTCTGGTGATGCCAAGTAACCTTGGTTTGTGTTGTTTATTTTCTTACACTTGCCCCCTGCCATCTGGTAATCTCTAGTGCTACCTGCCCTTGCTAAATCTGTCTGGAACCTGTCCTTCTTGTGATCCTGGTTGTGTCAGAACCTCCCCCCTCCTTCATAGGTAATTGTATCTCTTTCTTCTCTCCAAAGTCTCCCATGTACCCTTTCTACTCCCTCTCAGATTCATAATCTTTTCCGTTCAGTTGTGATTTTCACATACATACACACAAAAACATGTATACAAATGCAACCTGCTGAGTCTATTTAGTATTGGCTGTGTATGTATGGTTTCGGAGCTGGCATCCATATTGGTACTTGATAAGCAGTTGGTCTGCTCAGCCTGTGGAAAAATACTTCTGTTCTCTGCTTTTCTCAGTTGCCTACAGTCTTTGTCTAAGGGTGAGACCTCTACGATTTACCCTGAGATTGAGATTTTATGGATGATACGCCATGCCTTTACATGACAATATTTTCTGCTCTTTGTGTCCTCAAACCAGAGAATGTATATGTTGCTTGGTGTCACACTGCTTACATCAACAGTTTCTTTCACACATGCCTACTGACCTGAATTTAATCCTGTCCTAAAACTACTGACTCTTGGTAATGTTAACAAACCTGACAGAAACAACAACCATAACTATACCCACTATGTTTTTGTAATAGGCTCACCAACCCGGTGATATAATAAAATAACCAACCTTATATTTGATATATTTGTTAAAACTTCAGTTTTAGGAGTTTTGTGTTTGGTGGCTTATTGTTACTTATTTCTATTCATTCTCCTGGTCCTCTAGATATATACCATGCCAATATTATGTGCTTGGGAAAGCATTAACCATGGTTTACTGTGTACTATGTACAGAGGCCACTATGAGCTAGATTCTTTCTCAGAAGTGATTGAATTTAGTTATATGTATTTTTTCCTTAAGGATACATCAGCCCACATTGGTTTAATCTAATACTCTGCAAGTGCCCAAGAGGGTATGTCTGTTATAAGTAATATGTTTTCATTATCTTCAAAAATGTAAAGGTTCTCTATTGAATTGCATAATACTGACAAATGGCATGTAATCTGTGAGGCTGGGGTCATTATTAGATAGAATGTCAAAACACGGATAGTCAGATCTTTAAAAGGGTATTACTTATGCAGTTAATATCAACTATGCAGAATGAACATATTTCTCTATTTAAGTGATAAGTTTAGGATAGTTTTAAATTTATTTGTGTGAATGTATGTGGTCACATGTGTATCGGTACACATTCCAAGGTGCAATGGAATCGATTTTCATCTTCTACCTCATAAGTGTTGGAGATTAAAATCAATTCATTGGGCTTGATTGACATCACACGACTTAAGCAGCTGAGCCATCTTGTTCACCCTCAAATACTAAGTTTTTACTGAATTTTTAAGCATGGATAAAGGCTTTAAGGGTAAATTTTCACTCATTTAAATTGAACTTTATCACATTCATTAAATTTATTTTACAACTGTCTAAGAATATATTTAGTTATATTCTGTTAAGTATCTTTTTTGAAGTGGGAGGCATTTCCTCTTTAAGTAATCCTGCCAAGTGTTCACATTGCCAGTGTCCTAGGGATGACATTGTATTGCTTCAGTAATCCTTAAGTACTCCTTCAAAATTATGCCCTATTCAAGCAGATATAACTTATTATGAGGAAAGCACACAGATAGATGTCTGTGTTTTATTTTTTTAAAGCACGCTTCAGATCCTCCTTTAGTAAGTCTGAAGTCCTAAGTCAGCAAACCTCCTTTAGTTGTGTGTAACCAGAAGGCACTATAACGTCAGTGTTGGTATTCATGATGATTTAAGCTTGCATATATTTACTATTTCTTTCTTTTGATTTCAGATGCAATAACAGAACCCAGTGTGCAGTGGTGGCAGGTCCTGATGTATTTCCAGACCCCTGTCCGGGAACATATAAATACCTTGAAGTGCAGTATGAATGTGTCCCTTATAGTATGTATATTCCTATACTTTTCTTTTAAAATATATTACTCTTTAATTTGCATGTATTCTCTGTGATGACATAAAAATATCACATAAATATAAAGAAGGCAAAGGAGGTAACATTTACAGGTCCAGACCCTTCCTTCATTGCTTGTCCCTGCGGCATCTAATTTCAATAATGCCTAATTTTGATGATAATGTACATGAATGTCTGTGGTAACAATGTTTTTAATGCAAGAACATGCAATGCTTAAAAAAGCAAAGAGTTTAGGTAGGATGTCCACACTGAATCTTTTCAAGACTGAGCAAGTAGAAATTGAATATAAATGTAAATTTTATACTCTTAGATCCTTCAAAATTGATTTTTTTCAGTCTGATTAAAGCAGTTATATCTAGGTTTTATGTACTGTCAACCTTTGAAAATCAAGTTGTATGTCCGTTCACAGGGTACAAACTGGAGAGTGAAAGGAGACCATGAATTAAGGAACACCTCAGAGTATGTTTTATACAGTCCCAAGGAGTATGTCTGCAGCCTTTAGATCAGCCATGGCATAGAGCAGTAATGTGGTTTTCTTTTTCTTCAGGAATAATGAAGAATGAAATAATCTAAAATGAAGCATTTTCTGACTTTTTTTTTTATCCCAAGGGAAGATTCATCATCACAAAAGATTTTTTTCTTCTTACTAGTTAATTATTCATGGGATTTTGTAGAGAAAAATCATACAGGAAATCCAGTAGTCTCCTGTTAGATATTCAGCTCATGCTAGTGAGAGAGAGAACACCTGGGATCATAAACAAATCCCAGGATCCAACTTCCTTTGATGTCTCAGAAGGAGAAAAATATCTGGGGATCAGCAGGTTTGCTGTGCCAAGAGACAGCTCTGAGCTTGCTCACCCATACTTATTTCAAGAAACAGCACATTACTCATGAGCTGGAAGTGCGCACACTTCAAAAATAGAGAGAACTTTGGCCAACAAGAAAGGAATTATAATTTGAAAATAATATTGAAGCAGGATAAAATTTTATTTTTGAGTCATTGTAGCATTACTGGATAGTGTGAATTCAATGCATTTCATGCACTTAATATTCTTTGTTCTGGAAAAATACATTTAAGTGTATAGGTTTAATTGAACTCTAGTTGGGTTTCATATATTATCATCTCCACAGGGGCCTTTGTGAAAAGTATCAAATTTCTAGTGACCATTTTTGGTTGACCAGTGATTTTTTAGGGAATGAAATGCATAAACCATCTTTGAACTGAGACAGTTCTACGTTGCTTGCATAACGAGATCTTGGTGAAGTGTGTAGAATGCAGAGTTAAAGAGACATTTTATGAAAAAATACACAATAGGCAAGATTTCATTTCTGAAATAGTTCTGTAAAGCCTACATTAATATTCTAAATTTCATACTTTGAATCACGAAAGCAGAGATAAAATGTCAGATCGCACTTTTTTTTTTTTTTTATAATTTGTTAAGGAAATGAAACCGTTCACAGCTGTCTCATTGCTCTCCTGTATTTCATCAGCTTTCTTTGAGGATGTAAAACAACCCTAAAAGCCTTTTCCAGATTAATTCTGGAAAGTCCTCTGCAGACATCACGTCCATATAGATAAGATGTTGCTCACACAGTTTAAAAAGCTGTGCGTTTAAAACCGTGTCTTTTCTCTCATCCGTTGTTAAAGGTGGAAAATGTGATTCTTTAATATCCATATTGGGAGGTTTCTGATAATCATAACATTTTCTGTCTGCTTTAAAAATATTTCTTAGTATGTTATTTATCGGGTTGTTTTTCCTAGTAAAGAATTACAAAGTTAGACATATCCACTAGAGACGCTGTATTATATGAATTTGTAGTGTATATCTGGATTGTGTTTAAATTCTCTTCAATATACTTGTTTTAATGGGTTATGGAGAGTTGGAATGCATTTCACAAACTGCATATGGTTTTAGAAAGAAAGTCACCCAGAGAAGGTATAAACTGGGTCTAAGACGCTGCTGGGTTGAGGGAGTACTTGCTGAGAATGCAAAAAGCCATGGGTTTGATCCCTGGAATACCATAAAACATGCATGGTGGGCCTCATATATAACACAGACACAATCCAGGGGAATCCAGGGGTTCAGAAATTCGAGGTATTCTTTAAAAGTCACTAAATTTTGAGTCCATGCAAGCATTAAGATGTTGTAGCTTTCCCCCCATAGACCTTCTATGATCCACTAAGTACTGATTTAGATCAATACTCAGCTCTTTCTTAAACATGAAATGCATGCTTTTGTGGATGCTGGAGTCACTTGCTTAGCATCACTAAGATTTATTGATACCACCACATGCCACTCATCCCAGGGGTTAAAGGTTAACATATATTCACTCTCACAAGTCTCCCAAGGAATTATGAACATGACCATTTCACTTGCAGAGAAACCTTATGCTCAGCATGTTAGATACATGCCCTGTGTGGACTATAACTAGAAAAGTCAGAGCTAAGACATCTGACTCCAATACCCACTCAGATGGAGCTGTAATATTTGGCCTTATAGATTTTTTTGTGATATTTTTACAAGATATTTTATTTTATTTTATCTTCTTTTTATCTTCCTACTCAGTTAGGGGTCATGCATGTGGTAAGCCCAAGTGTTGCACAGATCCAATCCTGTCTTCATAATCTCCTAGCTATTTATTAAAGAGTTTGTATTCCTGTTAGTTTTATTTATTTTATTTATTAAATAAATTAAATATTTATTTATTAAAGAGTAATGAAATCACTTCAAGCTTGTATTTCCAAATACAACATAAAACTGTGAAATATAAACTAGTTTGTGTCTCATATAAATGCTACCTGTACCTTAGAATGGCCTTTTCTAGAGTGAATTAAGAAATTGGTTTCTGTTTATACTAACGAAAACTTTGAAAGCTGCCGAGATTTCGTGTTAGAGTAACTTGAGTTTTATGGTTTAAACATTACACTTAAAATTCTATTTAATGATTAAACAAACAATCCATGTAAGACCATAGCCTATTTGCTAAACAAATGGCTATTTTCACTTCCATTTTAAACTTAGGAGCATAGGCTGTAGGCTGTGACTATAGCTCCTTCTGTAAAATGCTGAGCCTAAGGACCTGAGGTCAGTCTGCTCTCATTTACAACCCAGTGCTGGTCAGGGAGATGGAGATAAGCAAATCCCTGGGACTCTTGAGTCAGAAAGTGTTGATGTCAAAGTAAGTTTCCAGGGAAGGAACCTGTCAAAAGAGGATGGCACCTGAGGAACGACATATACACACACATACGCATAAATGTCTACTCATATACTGTACATATACAGTCAAATACACGAGTGCCAATGTAACACACTCGTGCACACACCCAAAAGCACACACACAAACACATACTCACACCCACACATACACACACACACATACACACACACACACACACACACACACACTCACACACATTCGCAAAGACCACAAGCTCTGTAATATAAAATCTACATTGATCTGTGTCATGAAATTCCATGCATGACAAGGTTGTAGATGGAATGATGGTCGTGTATTGCTTACAAGGCGACCACAAAGATCCCCATGCTCAGTACACTTACTGTACCTTTTATGTGACTAGGTATGTTTAGATCCCCAAATGCCTTTTTTGCCACATCTTCAAACCTTACTTAGTACATGATACATGTATGTAGTCCAAGATACAGACTCTACAACATACAGGGCATCACAAGTTCTATCTAAGTTTTTGTAAGCTTACTCAGTGACATTCACACAATCACAGATTAAACAATGATGCATTTCTCATGATGTATCTATCATCATTGTTGTAACAAGCACAGCAAATTTTGAAGCCATAAAGTTTTCTTCTTAATCGTTGATAGGAAGAAAAATATTATTGATAATTTTCTTACATTGGGCACACTAAGGACATATTATTTAGTTTCTCGTTGTTGTGATGAACATCATGGCTACAAACAGCTTATAGAGGAAAGAATTCAATTCTTTTTGCAGCTTACAGGTCATCATGAAGGGAACTCAGGGCAGGAACCTGGAGACAGGAACTAAGGGAGAAGCCAGGGAGAAAAACTACTAGCTGGCTTATACTCTAAGACTGGCTTGGCTTGCTTTCTTATAACACCCAAGTTGTATAATTGTTCATGGTAGTCTAGATCCTCCTTTGTCAATCACCAATCAAGAAAGTGCCCTACATACTTGCCTACACAAAATCAGATGGAAACATTTTGTCAAATGAGGTCTCTGTATCTTGTGTCAAAAAGAGCAAAACCAACCGGGAAATCCTGTGTGCAATTCACAAGCAAATGCTGACATTTTAAAACATTTATTTATGTGTGTGTGTGTGTGTGTGTGTGTGTGTGTGTGTGTGTGTGTATGTATGTATGTATGTGTGTTGGGTCTACCCACATGTACACATCATTGCATGTGTGGAGATCAAAGGATAATTGGTAGGAGTCTGTTTTTGTCTTCCACCATGTAGGTCTTGGAGATTAAACTTAGGTCATCAAGCATGACAGCAGGCAATCAGATGCACTGAGTATTTGTCTATGTGTATCTCAGATTTGTGGGTGTGCCTGTGGAGGCCAGAAGGTATTAGGTGCATAGAAGCTGAGGTAGCATGCAGTTGCAAGCCATCTGATATGGGAACCGGCATCAGAGCTTCTACAAGAGCAGCAATTGATCCAACTTTTTGTAGCCCTGTAGCCTGCAAAATTGATTTTTATAGTAAGATAAATTTCAGGGTTAAGAGAAACATATAAGAAATATTAATAATAAAACACATTAGAGGTAATGTAGATTAAAATTCAGCTTGGTCTATTGCATTAAGGGAAGTTGACTAACCAGGAAATGCTTACAAGACTGATAATCAAGCCCGGTTTCCTGACCGTGATCCATGCTCCACCACTGAACTCCATTCCTCACTCAAATTATAATATTTGTAACAGAATTCTAGGGCTCAATAAATAGCTATAGCTGAACAATAAACTTCACCTAAACCATTAACCTACTTAATTGTATAATATCAGTAACTTTTGAAGATGCCATTGGGGTGAGGGAGAAAGAAAGAAAAAAGAAAGCAAAAAAGAAAAGCAGAGAAAAGAAGAAGAAGGAAAGAGTGACCACAGAAACCTGGGAAGTTCGTCTCTTTGGGTGCTTTGTAGTCTGTTTTTCACATCCTCTGCATTCTTTCCTAAGTCATCTTAACTCATTCTGTCTTTCCTTGTCTGTGTTCACAGGTACTCTGTTTCTAATGAGATTTGGGCCAGGTGAATCCATACATGTTTCTGTTCTGGTCACGCATTAGTTCCAGGGTGGCTTTTATAGAATCTGTGTTTTCTTTTAAGGTCTAATCTTCCTCCTTAACAGGTATTTTTTTCCGAGGAAATGACCCAAACTCTGAGAGGGTTAAACCTGACCAGTTACCAACATTCCTTTTGATCCCCTCTTTCCCTTCCTATCCAGCTCCCACCCATTCTGACCTGAATTGAGGTTGGGATTGTGGCATCTTCAAGTAGAGCTGCTTTCATTCAGCCCAGCTACAGGGACTACTTGTGTAAGGGAAAAAACAATGAAACAATGAACCTCCCACTCCAAGTATTCTGAGGAGAGAATCTTTCCTTTGTATCCTGCTGACAAATCGAGTTTCTTCGGAGGCATACAATTTCATGCACATTAACCACCAGAAGTGCCTGTCTCCCCTCACGATCTCGCTTTTCTCCCCAGCTCTTTGTTTCTTTCTTTTAGAACTGGAAAGCACACATTGCATATTTGTGCAATCTCTCCTGGTCTTTCTGCTAAGAAATTAAAGAAAGATACACATAATTTGGAGAACTCCTACACGGCAATGTTTGATTAAAGCAATCTATAGCACTTAAGACTCTCCTACTATTCACATTAGCCATCCTTATAGACATGAATAGGAGCATTATTGAAAATTAATATTTAAAATAATTATATAATTTTTAGTTTTGTCTCTTTAACTGTAAGAAAAAAGGCATTATACTTTTAGTATTCAAATTCCAACTTTTTCTAAAATAATAGAATACTTTTATGTAATTACTTTTGCAAGTAATGTTCAAATTGATTCATATTTTCATGGATACATACTTTAGTTTTTAGTATGTAAATATGTGGTTGCATATTTTTTAACTTGGTGCCCTGAAACTAGTCAATGCTGTCAATTTTTGAAAGTTAAGAAATATTAAAAACTATTTTAGTTTCCAATACCTTAATTCCTAGTAGATATTCAATAAATATGCATTGAGTGATTTAGAAGGAAATCAGGTCAAATGATTCCTCAATAACTGTTATTGTCCACCACTAGAAGAATAAATACAAGAAACCCTTGCCTGCCATTTAGATGTTATTAATTTAACTAAAATATTTTTAATAAAAATAAGGATCATGTAAATACTAATTTCACTAAAAGAGATTGATTAAAAAAAATTTACCCTTTCCTTTCTTCTATACTTTTTTCTCACTAGCAGTAGCGATTTGTTATTGTTTATTTGTTTTTTCTCACAAAGAAGTTTTCTTTATCAATTTCTTATACATAATAATCTATAAAGATTTTGAAGGTGAGTCAATGATTATAATTAAACTTTACATGTCAAAATTATAAAGTATCTATATAGACCTTGTTTAAAAATAGGAGCTGCCCGTGGGAATCCTCTCTTCTATGCTGTCATCTGAAGATGCCTTTCTTAACTCTGTCTGCTTGCTTTGGTTGTGCATGGAAATTGTCCTTAAGTAGACTCTGGTATTTGCTTGAGAGATGTCCCATTTTTACCACCTTTTCTTTCTTGAATACTCACCACATAGCAGATACTTAGGTAAAAACTGGGAATGTTTAACTTAGAAAACAAAATGACATATTTGTCTTCGCAAAAAGCTCGAATAGGTAACAAGAAGAAAGGGAAGAAGAAAAGATTTTGTCTTTGAGGAGTTTATTCACATGAAGTCAAGGTCCAGAAAAAAAAGTTATTAGTTCAGTAAAGGAATTAAGCACAGAAAAATTCTTATTAAAATATTTCCTTAATTATTGTGTATACGTGTGTGTCTTTATGCATGCTGCTGCTCACGAATGAAAGTCAGAGGACACCTTTTGAAAACAGTATTCTCTTTCTACTTATGGATCCCAGAGCTTAAACCTAGGTCATCGGGCTTTGTAGTAGACCTTTTGCCTACTGAGCTGTCTTGGCAGACTAAGTATTTACTATTCTGCTGTGAAGGGGCTGTTCCTCTGCTGGGCCAGCATAGGTCTCTTCAGGCAAGCTTTTTTTAACGGAAGACTGTAAAAAGTAAGACTAATGAAATGACTCTATATGGTAGATATAAAACATAGGACCAGTATAAAATATAAAAGAAGATGAAACCAGAGATAGACAGAGTGAAAATTATTTGCTAGAGTTAACAATGTCTGACTGTGATTGTGATTCTGAGTGTGTCTGTGTGTATGTGTCCTTAGGCAATGACTTCTATGCAATGACTGGAATGAGTCTACATGTTCTTGTAGATAGGTCATTTTAATTCATTCTCTTTAAGGTTATAATAATAATAAATGCAGCAAAAAGGGAACATGTTAATTTGATAGTAAAACCAACTACACTGTATCACACATATGGCACAAAAATAGCAAGCAGGTAGAATCAGTTGGCTGTGAATGTATGAGTTAGGTTAATGAGTAAATAAACATAGTGAGTTTCTATTCCATTATTTCTCTATCTTCAAGCAGACAGAAACTCCTGACAGTAACTATTTAAATATTTGAACTAAATCCATATTCTAATTCTGCTGTATGTGTCTTAATTTAATTTAGTTTCTTTAACATTTAAGACTTTGTTATTTTGAAACATTGTCTATAGTCCAAATGTTGCCAATAATGTTTAACAGGGCTGGCCTTTCACTTCCAAGAAGAACCCATAATCTAGCCGTCATTCTGTCATCTTCTACATAATAATATCAATTTAGAGTTAAAGGCTGGGAAGGAAACTCAACATGATTTAGTCCTTCATAGCACACATTATGAATGTATTTGCTCTTCACTAAGCTGATTGCTTTCCCACTTTAGCTAGAACACAAAGCAATGCACAACAGAAAAATAAGTGAGAAGACTACTTTTAAGTAAGTATCTATGGCAAATGCATATTTATAATTTTAGATTCCTCCCAAGTTTTTCCTGATTGCACCTTACTAGGCTCTCCCATGCATGGGAGAAGATAACTTCGTGGTTCTGTGGAGTCAAATGAAGTTGATTTTGCATGCTGGCGTCAGGAGATGCCAGCTGAGTTCTAGTGAGGCTTTTGTACTACTACTACTAGATGTGAAGCTGACGGGAGGACTAAACAGAGTGAGTGACTTAAAGACAGTACAGGCTTTTATTCAGAAGGAAAAACTGCAGGGTCTCTGCTACCAAAATATCAGCCCACCGTCTACCTACAGGCTGGGCTAAATATAAGAGAGAGAGGAGGGGGCACAGTAAGGGAAAAAATTTGGAAGGTTTCTTTTTGGCTCTCAGTTGGCCATTGCTAGAGGTAATCAATGGTTGGTGAGTTTGAGTCAGTAGGGGATTGATAAACAGCACTCACAGCAACCATTACTGAGAGTCCTTAGGGCCGAGAAGATGACGATCAAAATAATCAAGTTGCTTTAGTTTTTGAGACCAAATTACTCCATTTAGGGTAGAGGGGTTGATTAGCTCAGCCAAAATAGAGAAGCTTTATAAAATGTTGGTGTACTAGCTATACTATATAATCCTTATAAATAAGGATTATAGTATGTGTGTCAAACCTAATGGAATACATGTAAAATGCTTTGCCTAGCAAAGGACACACTACACAAAGTTTCACATATGTGAACTGTCAGGTTAATTTGCTAGCTGAAATCAGACTATTTTCAGTCTTCAGTGAGTCGGGGCCATCCCACTCTGTCACTTGGAATTCCATAATGCTGCCAAGCCATCCCCACAATTTGGATAGCCCCAGGCATCAAGAATTCCTTTACTATGGTATAATATCACAACTAGTCTTTCATTTTTTTTTTTATTTTTTTTTAGCTTGAGCCTATCAATGGTTTTTGAGTTCTGCCCTGAGCCTCCTCCCAGAGATTGTCCTAGGGGAATATTATATGTGGATTCACTCCTAAGCCAGATTTTCCTTACAGAATTACTATCTTTAACCTCAGAGAAATAGCTAAGTTAGGCAAATTTCTCAAATTTTCCCTCAACTCTGTTGGCTTATGCTTGTCTTTGTTACCTGAAAGGCCTGATGATCTACACTCTCTGTGGCCTTGACTGCTGGCACTGTTACTCAAAACAAACCTTAGCTTTAGAGAGTCTCTGGGCACTGCTTCTGGTTTTTCTTCTTCCTGTGCTCAGAGCTTTTGGTACAATCAGATTAACAGTCAGCCCCATTTCCACCACTTTTAGTAATCTCCCCTCCCTTTACAACTTGTAAATGTTTGTTCTCAATGCTTCCAGGTACCCTCACTCCAAGCCACCCTCATTCATTTCTATCCACAAGTACTGACTGAACACCTCTTCAAATGGGTCTGTATATCTATCTAGTCGTCATGTTCTAACAGTGAAGTGCAGTAACTGACCAATTCAAGCCTATCTTTTAATGATAATTTTAGGGTAAACATTGCTTCCAATCGCTAAGTAGTGAAATTCTGGGCTTTCAGTTAGAACCCACTGACTCTGTAGCCAGCTGAAGTCTCTTATTTCTTGCAACAATGTTTAAGTTTCAAAAATAATCTGTCAGTCAACCTGTAAGGGAGACTAAGGCTTACTTTCAAAAGTGTAAAAGATGAAAACATATTCTCTCTTATTGAAATTTGGCATTGTATGCAGTACCTCATTTTAATTCAGTTTCTCTGGGAGAAGTTTCAGAATACAAAATGGCCTTAATGTGACTGCATGGTATTTTGGTCCTCATTTGCCTTCAGTATGGCCTATAATTAAGGCAATTAATGATGACATATGGCAATATCAAAAATTCAACTTTCTCAATATTATGAAAGTGCAATCCTTCTGTGCATATGGTTGTATGCTGAGCCTCATAGCCTTTCTCATAAATTTAGTTCAAATTGCCTGAAAAAAGACAGCAAATGAGCATTTTTAGGGATGGTGGGTGTTCAGTTTTCTTTGATGTGCCCAACATTGTAAATCACTGCAGTCTAGCCATTTGCTTCTTGGAAGCCTTAGGACATGCATCCACATTTCTGCAGGAAAACTTTGTCAGTTCAAGTATTTAGATCTGCTTGAAGTGAGTTTGGTGCTCAGTTAACAGAGAGAATTCAGACATGCAAAAAAGTTTTCTTCAAACAAAGCAAAATAAAAGCCTAATGGAACTACGGAGCGAAGGAGGAATAAATCTCTCTCTGCACTCTGAACTCAGCTGCTTTCCTTTACTCTGGTTTTCCTTGACTCCCTTTCTCTCATCATGTTCTTATCTCTTACACAGTTCATTTACTGTTGTTTACTCAAGATAACAGGAAATTTCGCAAGTGAGATCATATTCACAGTTGTTGGGGGTGAAATGTGAAATATGCTTATTTTGACAGTAAGGCTTTCTTTCTTTTCTATCTTAGAAAAACTAATGAAACCATAGCTGGCTATTTATATTGTAATCTTAGAGGAATTTGGTACAGCAGAATTGGATCTCTCTAGATCTGTTATTAGCTATGTACCCAAGCTAAGCAACTTACCTTCTAGGGAAGTGTGATGCTGGGGAAAAAAAAAAAAAAGAATGCTATGACCCATGGTAGGAAGACAAACCCAGAATGCCTCATGGTGCTGTGTCAGAACTGATATTTACATTAAATGGATTAAAACAAGACGCTTGAAACACATGAATTATGAACAACAGCTCTGTCATAGATGTCATGTGGCACTCAGTTAAGAACAAATGATAAATGAAGAACGAGAAACTTGTTAGTCCGTGTCTGGAGGGCATTTCTTTGGTCATTGATCAGTATTGCCCACATTTTTTATGAGCACTGACCCTAATACACTTTTCATGAGTTCTTGATATATATCACTTCCACTAGATGCTGTCCCTTGAGTTATGAGATAATAATTTTTGTAGCGTTTAATCTTTATCCTCAGGCTGTAGACTGAGCACCAATAAGTGTCAATCACTTAAACATTCATTTATTATTAATTCTAGAAGAGTTGAACTTCTAAGATTAATTAGCATTGTCCTTTAAGAAGTATGATAAGCTCCTTTCTTCTTTCTACTCTTCCTTCCTTCTTTCTCTAACTGGCTTGGAGAAAGCAGGACTTACCCCCATCAATATTATGAATATTCATGAAAATTATAGATGAAGAATCGCACTGTTTACTATAAATATTTCAGTTGATCTGATGGCTTAGAAAAGTGATTTCTCAGTGCAAGCAATCATCAGCATTGTATTGATTATTCGAATGACTATTTATGTAACAGAATTTGAAGTTTCCACAACACCAGTAATGTTAATGAAAAATTTCTTTAATTCTTTAATTATTTAATTAATATCATTATGATATCCAGCTTATATGTAAAAACTGAAACATGAAAATTCTAATACCAAGCTATTTATAAATGTGGCATAATTTCTGATTCAAAGTCATAAAACATTATATGTAAATGTGTTTTTAAGAGTTAACATTTTGGCACTGACTAGTACTCTTCTGTCTTTGCACCATTTACTAAGACTGTAGGCTTCACAGAAAATCAGATCTAATTTTATATTAGAGATGGTTGCTAGGTAACTATTTGATGCAAATTAATCATTAAACATTTAGCAGCTTATTCTCTGATTGAAGTGGATGGTGGAGTGACTTCTGAGCCTACAGCTCAGCAAACAAGTGATCGAGGAAGAATATTCTGAGATGCTTAATAAAAATAGCTGATGACTCCGCTACTTGATTTTCTTCCTTTGTCACAATCATAAAGGAAAACAAGAAATTGACGGGGACAGCTAAGAGCAATTTCCTAATAGTAGATGCTGTTTAAATTTGAAATGACACAACCAAAACTTTTTACTAAAATATGTTATTTTTAAGGCAACCTGCACCATTATAGGATTCTATTTTATAATTGAGCAGACTGAGAATATAAATTAAAAAGCCCATTCAAATATCTTTGCCTAGTAGGAATTTGAACAAAGTCCTTTTGAAACTTCGGCTGATCTCTTTTAATTTATGATAGAGCAAATATAAATCTCTTCACGTCACAGACCCATTAAGGCTTATAGATTTCGTAAAATGCATTATTTCTCAGGAACATGGAAACTAAAAGAAAAATCCTGTGCTAGAGTAAGCTTAACTTCTAAGGGATTTTCATCAGGACGTAGGGATGAGTTCATTGTTACCATCTAGTGTCACAAGAGAGGACACCCCATTCAGGTTCACTGTCAGACACTCAGAAGCCTTGCCTTGCTCTTTGTCTTATTTATGATGTTCTGTTGGTGCCAATATGTGTTAAGATTTGTTAGTATTAACATCTTACTGCTACGGGTGACCAAAGCGCCAGTGCGGTGGTGGTTAAAACACAGAACTCTGTCTATTTAGAGTAAGGAAAGTAACAGTTCTAGAACAAAGCCCTCCGTGGGGATGCAAACTATTGAGATGTAGAGAGTAAGGAAAGTAACAGTTCTAGAACAAAGCCCTCCGTGGGGATGCAAACTATTGAGATGTAGTGGGAAATATTAAAAAAGAACCTGTCAACTTTCCGAGTTCTTGCTTCTCTCATCAGCAAAATCCCCAGCGGGCCAGACCATCTCCTGCATGCCTGCTGGCAACTCTTAACCGATCAGATTTATGTGTCAATAAATTCTCAATTTACAAGATACCAATACAATAATATCAGAACCAATTGATAGTGATAAAAGCTTTATCCCAAATATTCTAGCCTTATGATGTCATAACTACCTGTGACTGGTTAAAGCCACACTGGTTCACATCGCCCATTTTGCCTTCCTCTCTCCCTCTCCAGAGATTCTACCTCTGCAACTCTTAGCTCCGCCTCCCTTTGCCCTGTCCAATCACAGGCTTCCTGCTGCCCTAATGTAATTGGATAGGGAAAATCCTTCGACATTTAGAAGCAAAAAAAGAGAAGTCTTTTTAAAATTCTGGTTACAGAAATGATGTAGAGATGACTCAGTAGTAAAGGCCTCATATTACTTGTGCAGAGGACTTAAGTTCAATTTCAGTTTCCACACTGGGCACCTCAGATTGTGTATAGCTCTAGCTCTAGGGGTGTCTAACACCAGTAACTTCTGTTCAGAACTTCATTCATGTGAACCTACTCCTAACCTACACATTATAAATAAAATAAATTTACCAAAAAAAGGTTACACACATAAAAAGGCAAATAATAAGAGCCAAGTGAAATGACACTCCAATTTCCTTAAGTTACTGTCATTGAAATGCATACTTGGATGCATGTCACAACCACGGTATGATTTTAGAGGGATATAAATATATATTTCAGTTAATTTCTTCGTGTTTCCCTTTATAAGTTTTCTTTTTGTAGACGTACACATGAAAATCTGCTGTTACAGAAGCCCAATGAGATTATACATACATCTTGTGTATCTTCATAAATATTTATCTAGTGAAATTTCCCTTGAGTCAGTTAGTATAAAAATATTGGCATGTTTTTAAATGTTTCATGGGCAAAGGATTCAGTAATTCTGCTAATGTTGAAATGTAATCTTGTGTTTCTACATAGGTGAGAAATGAATATAATCACAGCATTTATTTGTAACAGTTCAATTTCAGTTTCCACACTGGGCACCTCAGACTGTCTCTAGCTCTAGCTCTAGCTCTAGGGCTAGTAGACCTACCAGTAACTTCTGTTCAGAACTTCATTCACATGAACCTACACATAGTTTTTTTGTTTGTTTTCTTTTCTTGTTGTTGTTTTGGTTTGGCTTTTGGCTTTTTGTTTTTTGTTTTGTTTACTTTTCAAACAGTAGAGAGATATTTCTCCATTTGACATCTGGTAACCCATTTGCTAAAGGCAGATATAAATAAAGCGAATTGGACTGAAACTATGATTGTTAACTCAACGGTCTTGACAAAGCATTTGAGGCCATCACATCAGAGGGATAAGCCTTTGCTAACACTTGAGGCATGTGCTTTATTTGTCTCAGTACCGACTGGACTCGGAATCATCATTGAATAAAGTTTGGGGTAGCTCACAACATCTGTGCCTGTCAGGGAGCTTACCCAACTAAATGCCTCAATGGGAGAGACAAGGAGCCTTTGTCCTACTTAGAAAAGGAATGATTCATACGCATGAACTAATGTCTGTTGTGGTAGCAATGCTGTAGAAAATTTGATTACTTAATGCAATGATATATACTTTAAAGGTTTAGTGTCTATCTTTCAGCAAAAGAATCCACCAATTTAATGATGGTATTTTTTTAACTTAAAAAAAAAATCACTCGAAATTCCATTTTAACTTAAAGTTTGTTTCAGAGCTCAGGGTCAGTGACTATTGCCCCTCTCCATTTGCTAAGTGTTTCCTCCTGGTGCCTTCTGGATGATGTCTAAATGTTCTTCTCCGTCCTTTCAAACATTTCATTCAATGTTCCAGGTTTATGTAATCAGATTTTTTATCCTTTAAGTACATTTGTCAACCCTTTCTTACTCTCTTTTCTATGCTTTTTTTCTGTCATTTTCTATTTCTGACAAACTGTATAGTTACGCAAAATATAAAAATTGTCTGCCTTATCATTGAGCCTTAGTAATGTTCTCTCCTAGGATCCCCTGTCCCGGATTTTTCCACTCTGTCTTTCCATTCCTGTCTTCCCTTCTCCCTACTTCCCTCCTTTCTTCTTTTGCCTTTTTTCCCTAATTCTATTTCCCTCTCTTCCATCAGCTTTGTCATTTACAGTATAAGTAATTAGTTAAAAGTTGAAGAACTTCTCTGAAGCTTATTCTCTTGCGACAACTTGTACTTTGTGAATTTCTTATAGTTTGAACAAGTCAATGACCTTAGTCCTTAAATGTATCATAGATGATATTGATGTGCTCTGAACCAAGTATGGATAAATGGGACTTTTTTCGGGAATTGATGTGCTCTGATCAGATTACTGTAAGATGTGCCCTCTGCTTATAAGCAATTGTGTTATTACTTTTGTTATCATGATTTCCTAAAATGAAAATAATTTGCAACTTAGATTAAAATGTCAAAGTTCAGTTAGAGAGATGTTCTGGGACTATGTTACCACAATTAACATAAGGCTTCTAAGTCCAGCCATTTGCTTGCAAATTGCATGATTTCATTTTTATTTACAGCTTAATAGTATTTCATAGTGTCCGTGCCCCCTCCCCCAATTTGGTCATTCAATGGCAAGTAGTCATTCCTCTGTGTGTGTGTGTGTGTGTGTGTGTGTGTGTGTGTGTGTGTGTGTGTTTTAAAAGAAAGAGAGGCAGAGATACTTGAGAAATAGCAAGAAGTACATGAGAAGGTTTAGAGAGATGATAGGGAAAGGGGAAAGTGATGTAATTCTACTATAATTGCAAAAGAATTTTTAAAGGTAAGCCAAAGAAAAATAAAACTCTGAAGCCTATGAAAAGAAAGTCTTTAAACATATGAACCATTTTCATTATTGCTTTTTAAAGCAAATAATTGGAGTAAAAATAGAACCTCTATTATTTAGCTGTATGCAATCCTCTTATATTGTACTAATTTGTAGCTACTACTATGCTTTATCTCACTGCAAAATTCCTTTTGCTCCATAAGGTAAAACATCTACTGGCCTTAGGAATTTAGTGTGAGGGACTATTATTGCTTTTTCTTTAAACCATTTTCATTAATCATAAATCTGTTTCCCAGAGAGAAGACATTCAAAATGGAGTACATGTGAAAGGCTTTAAGATAAATCACCATTAACCTTTAAACTATCATGCCCAATTTTTCTAGAGAATCATAGTAAATGCTAACTCCAAAACTACACAAATTTTATTTTACTTCATTTGCACACAATAAACAAACCAGAATGCCTTAAGTGTAACCTCCATGCTTTAGTATGATAATGTTAGAACTCCTAAAATTGATATCATCAAATAAACAAGATGTTTCAAAGTGGTAGGATGGAAATTATGTGAAGTCTTAAGATGAAGCTGTTGCATCAGAATAATTTGATTTGGAGTCTGGCTCCGGCACCTCCATTAGTGATCACATCCTTGACAGACACAGAGTTCATCCAATTTCAGTTCTCATTGTGCAGAGGTATTGATGTTTTCACGTTACTCTGGTCAGTCAATAAGGTTAAAAGGATAAAGTTTATTTAGTTTTCAACATTGCTTTCTTCAAGTCAAATGTCTATTTAATTAAATTTCCCAATATTTGGCAAGACAAGAGTGGTAGTGTCAGCTTTCCTTAGCTTAATATTAAATAGCATCTTCTGCAGTCTGGTAAAGACCATCTGCAGTAATAGGAAACAGATACACTTTGAAGCCACCGATAGGAGTGGTAGGCCAAATGCTTTGCCAAGGAACTCAGTGATTTCTGGGAGTTTCCTATGTGGAATGTATATTGGCTTCCAGTCTTCAATATGATTTTCCATTTATCACTGGATTATGATGATCTCTAAAATGCTGTTGCTTCTTATAGTGAACATGCATATACATGAGTATACATTAAACATTTTTCCAAATTCCTCCAAGTCCAAGTTAGTAATAATGACTTCAAAATAGAATGCCTTCTAAATGTTGTTTGTAATCTTAATCTAGGTATTTATATAATAATGTAATTATTCTTCCTTTCACATTTAGAAGTTAATTTTTACTAGGTATGTCCGTTGTGTGTATCAGAAGGAAAATAATTTACATTTAGTTTACAGAAAATTAGATAACATTTCAGGTTATAAAATTTTTGCTTAATCTGTAGATGTTGAATATTTGTCTATCAATATGGGTACCATGTTAAATACCCTCCACAGCACAGCTAACAGGATGGGCAAACTAAGATGGATAAAACCCTTGCTCTCAGTCTGTTTGCTGTTTAGTGGAACAAGTCATCATCAAAAAAAGTACTCAGTAAGTACGAGTAGTCATTGGGCATATTTTTCAGAAAAATGACATGCCTGGTTCTAGTAATACTTTGCCAACAGTACTATATCGTATACTTTTCTGAACGTGTTATGCTTCTTGAGGTAGGATTTAACCCATCTAAGAACCATATTGCTTTTGGGCAAGTTATATTATGTCTTGATGGCAATTTCATTTCTATAAAACTTGTTTCTTAACATTGAATTTAATTACTTCTCTCTCTACTTTCATCGAGGAAGTTATGATGTATTGATTTAATTACTTAGTGGAACTAATGTCTACCTAGCTTACATTTTAAATTCTGTTTATTCAGATGCCCTTCTCTTAAAGATACAGCTACCACAAATGTTTTTATCCTCATTCAAATTCTAAATATTTACCTAAGCATTTTGTCTGAATGATAGATTATGCAGTTCCATGAAACTTGATTAATCAGGAGCTATATCTTTCTTATTTATATTCATAAGCCTTCTATGTCCAATTACCCAGTATAATAGAACCTGTTAGTGTCAATAAACGAACTCAAGTGCTATCCTCAGTATCTTAACACACACAAATACACACACACACACACACACACACACACACACACACACACAACTTCAGTACTTATTATTAAGTAGGTGAGACAGCACAAATAAATACGTATTTTAATACTGGATGTATAAAAAAAAAAAAACAAAAATATCTGCCAGTGTCTACCCAATACAGCTGTAAATGTCCACAGCCAACCATCAGATTGAGTACAGGGACCCTAGTGGAGGAGTTAGGAGAAGGACTAAAGTAGCTGAAGGGTTTTGTAATCCCACAGGAAGAACAGTATCAACTAGCCTAACCTCCTAGAGCTCCCAGGGACTAAACCACCAACCAAAGAGAATACATGGAGGGACCCATAACTCTAGCTGCATACATTGCTGAGGACTGCCTTATCTGGCATCAATGAGAGGAGTAACCCTTGGTCCTGTGGAAGCTTGATGCCCCAGAGGAGGGGCATGCTAAGGTGGTGAGGTGGGAGAGGATAGGTGGGTGGAGGAGCACCCTCATAGAGGTAGGGGTAGGGGTGATGGGGTGGGATGTTTACTAAGGGGGAACCAGGAAAGGGGACAACATTTGAAATGTAAATAAAGAAAATAACCAATTAAAAATATTATCACCAAGTTTTATAATAGTACTACCCAGAAAGGAAAATCACACTAAATTTTAAGAAAGAAATAATATGTAGAAGAAAGTAGATTTTAAAATTAACATCAATTTTTAAATCATATATATGTATATTATTGAATAATAGTAAAATATGTATACAAATTGAGCAACACACACAAATACATATTGAGTAATAGTAAAAATATATAGAACCAAAAAGGCCAAATAAAAGACCAGAGGCATAAACAGCAGAGATGTACTAGCCAAAAACCAACCAAACAAACAAAAACAACAATAAGAAACAAAAAACTAAAAGAACAAAAAACTATAATCTCTCTTTTTGTATGTCCTGGGTTATCTAGGAACTAGCCCAGGAGTTGCAGCATATTGTTTTTATGCTTAATAATCATGATTATCTCTTTGAACTTTTGTGTATACTCACCTTAGACAAATCCATAAGGATTCTCACTTACAAGATGGTGCAAACATGGGGCTCCGGATCTTTGTCAGGTGGTCTATGTTGCCAGCGTGGTTCCCTGTCTAATCTGATAGTAGCTGCCTGTGTTTACTACTTAGCCAATGTGTTTGTCAGCTTGCTGTGTTACAAGTGCTGGAACTAAGCCACTTGTATGAAGGGATATTTATTTTGGCTCATGATTGTAGAGATCCCATGCCATGATTGGTTCTCCTAGTGATTTTGTCAGTCTGACAAGATAGAACGTCATGATGGGACTATGGAAAACTCAGAGCCAAAAATTAGGCGGAATGCATTCCCACAAGTGGATCTCTACAGTGACACAATGACTTCTTTCTATATTCTAAAACTTTAATTTTCACCTTTCCAAAATGGCAACATCAAGGACAGGAACATGTACTTAAAAGTAAAACTATAGAACTGGTTGTAATTGCATTCATCTCACAAAGGAAAATGCACTCAGTCTATTGCCCAGGGTCTCTCAAATATTAATACTTTAAGGATTAAATGATCTGAGCTAGAAGTTTGAAATAAGAAAAAGTAACAGGAGGAGGAAAAGGAGTGGAATGGGGAGAAAAGAACATTGCACATTCGCAAAAATACAATGATGGACAGGCATTGATATAAATTCCCAATGCTAAGTGGGCTGATCAAGAAACAGTAATAAATAAATATATAAATAAGTAAATAAATAAATAAAAAACATAAAAAGGAACTGAACCAAAGGAAGTCTGAAATCTAGCAAGGAAACCTTTAATTATACAACTAGTATCTAGCATTGATGGTATACTCTCATAAGGCAGCTCTATTCTGTTACGGTGTTGTTGGTACTTAGATGCCTAGTCTCTAGAATAGCTTTGCATGGTTTCTATAGTGTCTCTTTGCAAATGTTGTGTATTTGTGGTGCCTTTTCCCTTCTGGAGTTTCTGCATAGCATTGAGTTCATTTTGAACATTCCAGGTTTAACCAAGATAATCTTTTAGGTAAACTAGCCATACAATGCACTGCTTGGTCCTTCAGGTTTTCTTTTGAAATCTTGGTGATGATCTCCAACATTCTACATTCTTAAAAAGCTGGAGGCATATGACAACACAAAAGTCTACCAGCAGTGAGTTTTCCAGTTGAACCGTCGCTACTGTGGTTTCTAAGGACTTTATTGGCTCAACATAAGAAAGATCAATAAATATTCTTGAACATGGAAGGGCTCTCTACAACTTTCTTCAGAAGTGTCTTTTTAAAACACTCCACAAAAAATGTACATTTTTGCATCTCTAACATAAAAACCCTTTCTGATTCTTGAGATGTTCTTGAAGCACCTAAGGTCTAGACTTAAGTTGTTTTTTGCATTTTCATCAGTTGTAACGTTCTTGGACATATTTTCTTCCAAAACTGAACATCTGTCACATGTATTTCTGCTATATTCCTTCTTATTCATGATTCTGTTGGCACACTCTCCCAGAAGAAGCCAGCAATATTCATGCTATGACTTGAGTATTTTGATGCCTTGAAATTTCCATTGTCACCTCAAGCAGTCTTTACTTACAACTTCTGTGCTACAAATTCTGTGTCACAATGCAGCAATAGCCACTTGTAGATTCAACTTCTGTGTTACAAATTCTGTGCCACAAAGTAACAATGGCTACTTCTAGCCTAGTGTCTTGTGAAATCAGATTTCCATTTGAAACCTCATCACGCTTACCTGCTTCTAACCCCACTCCTAACAGCATTTTGCTCATCTAAGCTCTTATACAAGCACCCAGCAAGTTCTATAACTTTCTGCATGCACATGAACTCAATTCTTCAGGTTCCTGCCATTAACCAATTCCAGAAGTTCATAGTCCCAAGTCAGAATCACTATTTTGAGCATCAATCTTTTTGAAGTACATTTCTTTTACTGAAGAAAAATGAAGTTGTGAAAATAAGCTTCAAGAGAGAAATAACTGGTGGCTAGAGAGATGGCTCGGAGGTTAATAGCACTGCATGCTCCTCCAGAGGTCCTGAGTTCAATTCCCAGCAGCCACATGATGGCTCACAACCATCTGTAATGGGGTCTGGTGCCCTCTTCTGGCATGCAGGTATACATGTACATAGAGCACTCATATACATAAAACTAATAAAAAATAAAAAGAGAAAAGAAAGAGAAAAAAGACTAGTTGGTCCATAGTTCCCTGTTTATGCTAGCATGAATTATTTTTTTTATTAGATATTTTCTTTATTTACATGTAAATTTTTCCTTTCCCAGGTTCCCCTCCAAAAAACAAACAAACAAACAAAAACAACAAGAGCAAACCCCTTTTGCCTCCCCCCTCCCCAGGCCTGCCACCTCACCCTCTCCCACTTATTGGCCCTGGCATTCCCCTACACTGGGGCACAAAACCTTCACAAGGCCGAGGTCCTTTCCTCCTATTGATGGTGGAATTTGCGATCCTCTACTATATACATGCTGCCAGAACATTCAGTCCCACCCTGTATAGTCCTTGATTGGTGGTTGGGTCCCTGGGAGCTCTGAGGGTACTAGTTAGTAATTGTTGTTCGTCCTAAGGAGCTGCAAACCCTTCAGCTCCATAGAACCTTTCGCTAACTCCTTCATTGGGGACCTTGTACTCAGTTCAATGAATGGCTGTGAGCCTCTACATCTGTATTAGTCAGGTATTGTCAGAGCCTCTCAGGAGATAGCTATATGCTTGTCCTTCCTTCAGTCTCTGCTCCATAGTTCATCTCTGCCACTCCTTCTGTGGGTATTTGATTCCCCTTTTAAAGAAGGAATGAAATGTCCACCTTTTGGTCTTGCTTCTTCTTAAGTTTCTTGTCGTTTGTGGGTCATTCTTCCTGTATTCCAAACTTCTGGGCTAATAACCACTTATCAGAGAATGCATACCATGTGTGTTCTTTTGTGATTGGGTTACCTCACTCAGGATGATACTCTCCAGATCCATCCATTTTCCTAAGAATTTCATAAATTCATTGTTTTTAATAGCTGAGTAGTACTCCATTGTGTAGATGTACCACAGTTTCTGTATCCATTCCTCTGTTGAGGGACATCTGGGTTGTTTCCAGCTTCTGGCTATTATAAATAAGGCTGCTATGAACATGGTGGAGCATGTGTCCTTATGACATGTTGGAGCATCTTCTGGGTATATGCCCAGGAGTAGTATAGCTGGGTCCTCTGGTAGAACTATGTCCAATTTCCAGAGGAACCGACATACTGATTTCCAGAGTGGTTGTACCAGTTTGCAATCCCACCAGCAGTGAAGTAGTGTTCCTCTTTCTCCACAACCTCTCCAGCATGTGCTGTCACCTGAGTCTTTTATCCTAGCCAATC